>JAOPHQ010003150.1:0-80000 GCA_030340625.1 Merluccius polli | reverse complement strand
TTGGGAAGTAAGTAATATAATACATATAAGATGCTGTCCAAAGTGTTCATTTACAGACGCATATTGCACATGGGCGGGGGGGGGGGGACACACGACCCCCCCATATATATATATATATATATATATATATATATATATATATATATATATATATATATATATATATATATATATATATATATATATACAGTGTAGGGAGTAACGAGTTACAAAAGTAATGCATTACTGTAACGCATTACTTTTTGCTGTAACGTGGTAATGTAAGGCATTACAAAAATATAATTGGTAATATTTTACTCGGTACAAATCTCAGTAACGCACGTTACAATGCATTTTAAACCCGAAATTAAGTGGTGTGTTGTTTTTATACAAACACCGCGAGATTAGTAGAGGAGAAAAAAATCCGCGCAAATGTTTACTTCCTGTTAGACTTCTACTAGAGAACTATCGATCGAGGACAAGATGACTGCAGCAGCGGAGTTGGACTCTACGTTCGGGAGATGGCCATACAATCATTATTTTCAGTTTGTCAGAGACAAGGATACAAAAAACATTACAGTTAAGTGCACTTTGTGTGCGAAACCAAAAGATCTATCTAGCTCACTCATTATGCCATACCACATCACCTCCTACTGGATGTCTTAATGAGCTGCATTGAACGCAATAAGATCTATTGAGAACGCCAAATCCATATTTCCAGTTATTTTGATGAAAGTAATGTAAAAGTAATGCAAAAGTAGTGTAATGCCTTACAATTCAAAGACAGTAATATTGTAATGTAACGAATTACTTTGAAATGACAGTAATAAGTAATAAGTAATGAATTACATATTTGAAGTAACTTGCCCAACACTGTATATATATATATATATATATATATATATATATATATATATATATATATATATATATATATATATATATATATATATATAACATAGAAATAATATTAGAATCGTCACCTGTCTTCGTTTTGGCTGCATTGAATTACAGGTCACTCTTCATGTTAGCTAGCGGTTAGCTGCTAGCTAGCTACAGTAACGTCAGCCAGTGTTCGCAGCGGTTTGAATTGGAGTCAATGGGGGAAGCTAGCGATGCTATCTAGTGTTAGCCGGCAGGGGGGGCTCTATGTACCAAGCTAACGGCCGTCACCCCCACCCTGCTGGCTGTCGGTATCCTAGGATACCGGGCCGTCGGTATCCTAGGATACCGGGCCGTCGGTATCCTAGGATACCGGGTCGTCGGTATCCTAGGATACCGGGTCGTCGGTATCCTAGGATACCGGGTCGTCGGTATCCTAGGATACCGGGTCGTCGGTATCCTAGGATACCGGGTCGTCGGTATCCTAGGACAGTGGTTCTCAACCTTTTTTCAGCGATGTACTCCCTGTGAAATATTTTTTCAGGCAAGTACCCCCTAACCAGCGCAATTAATTGTTGTTGAAAAGAAGGAGCAAATGTTGTCAAGGAAACAGCGACTGACAGTTGATAATATGTGGCGTGTGCCAGGTTGGGTCATAACATCCTGGTACGGGGGAGACTCTGGGTTTTTAGGGTAATGAAATTGAAAAACCTTCTGAATATAAAATTCTGTTTATGAACTTCAACTTATATTTTATTTAAATATTTATTACATAATATTTTTTGAATTAATGCTATATTTAAATAGGCTATACAAATATTTTTTTTAAATCTCACGTAGGCTGCCCCCTGGAGTGCCTTCAAGTAGCCTACCCCCAGGGGTACACGTACCCCCATTTGAGAACCACTGTCCTAGGATACCGGTATGATGATTCGGTCGCCCCGTCGGCGCGAGGCCGCAGGCCCGGTGCCGAGCCGACGTGCTGATATCACAGCCGTCAGTATAACAGCACGACCTCCAGTGTGATACTGCTGTTATACAGCAGCTCTACGAAGCGACATTTATTAGTGGAGCTATCATTTATTATGTAGCCATTGTTTAATTAACCATTTTTCTTCTCCTGTTCTTCCCCTCCTTTTCCCAATCCAGACCAGACCCCTGTACTGCAGGATCAACCTGGCGGTGCCTGTCCTGGACACATTTTTCAATCATGGCGACACCAGGCAGGACTTCAGGCTGAGCAGAGAGTCCCTGGCAGTGCTGCTGAACCTTCTCCACCAGGATCGGAGACATGGATGGGGTGCCACAATAGAGACCTTGGTGTTCCTGTTCTGGCTGGCGAGTGGGGCATCATACAGGGTGGTCTCAAGGGTGTTTGGGATGCCTCGCTCCACTGTCCACCGTATCGTCCACCGAGTTACTGGTGGCCATTCGCCACAAGCTCATCCACTTCCCAAAGACCGCTGAAGACCTGGCGGCAGTAACTCGTGGGTTTGCAGGGCTGGCAAGACACAGAGCCTTTTTAAAGGCTGCCTGAGCGATCGACGGCTGCCATGTCAGGATCAAGCCCCCAAGCGGCCCTGATGGTCACTGCTAGGAACAGGAAACTGTTTTCATCAATTATCCTACAGGCAGTTTGTGAGCATCAGGGCCGCTTTGTGGACGTGTACGTGGGCTGGCCGGGGTCCGTGCACGACTCCAGAGTACTCCGGCACAGCCCACTGTACAGACCTCCTCCAGGGCACTTCATCCTCGCACGGCGGGTACCCGTGCCTCCAGCATCCACTCCCCCTCATCACTCCCTACAAGCGGCCAATGCAAGGTGTTGGACCCCAGCGCTTCAATGGCCATCATTCACACTCAATCATTGCGCGTGCCCTGGAATGATGAAGACCAGGTTCCGGGCCATCTTCTTGCAAGCGCTGGAGGTGCACCACACCTTTGTGCCTCAGGTACGTCACCACACAGCAGGATTCTACTTTACCTTTGAGTAGGCTACTGAAGTGAATCACAATTAATGAATAGGGTTTTTACATTGCAGGTCATAACAGCATGTGGCGTCCTGCGCAACTTTTGCCTGGGGGTGGATGACATCATGCTCCCAGAGGATGAGCTGCAGGACGCCGTGCCAGAGGATGAGGGGGAGAACGGCTGGAGGCCTTCAGTGGTGCTCTCTGCAGGTGTCTGCCCTGGAGGAGGTTATCCCTGACCACGATTATCTTTAGTTGGCAAGTAACATAATTTTAAAGCCATTATTCCTATTTAAAGTGTTTTGTAGACAGTTTTGTTTGTTGTAATAATTGTATTATTGTTATCATTATTATTATATTATTATATTACAATTCTTGCCTCTTTCTTAATAATGCTTAGTGACATGGCAGCTGTCGATCAAGTCAGCCCTGCAAACCCACTTGATGGACGATGTGGTGGACATTGGCGACCAGACCCCTGAACACCGTGAAGACCAGCCCAGATGATGTCCCACTGACCACAGAAGGTCTTTATTGTGGCGTCCCATCCAGCCCAGCAGCACTGCCAGGGACTCCTGCTCAGCCTACTGTACATCATTGTCTAATAATAATCTGTAAATAGTAATAGTTTTTTGTATAATTTTGTAAATAGTTAAATGGAAAAAAAAACATATATATATATATATATATATATATATATATATATATATATATATATATATATGTATAAATATTAAATCCCTTGGTCCTGAACAGTAGCATTTTATGCCGTTTGCTAATCCTGTCATAAATTGTACTTAAGTTGTTAATACTAAATGGAATACACAACGTGTAACAATTAACAATATTTTAATTTTATAACATGAAAAAAAATCGCCATATCTCACACTGAAGAAGGGTATCAACCCGAAACGTCTGTGAGGCGATTAAAAAAGTAAAAAGAAACTGTCGAATGCTTGCTTTATTTATTTTCAAAGTTTTTGATTTAGTATCAAGTGAGTTTAAGCACCCAGTTGAAGCACTAAGGTGTTGAGCGCGCTTCTTTATTTCTTCAAACATGAAAACATAAAATCGTATTATCAATAACAATCAATAAAAGAAAAAGAAAATTAATTAATTAACTAACTAAATAACAATAAAACAGTAAATAAACACAAAAAATATATATTTATCTACAATTCTCTCGAGCAGAGAGAAGAGCCTCTCCATCCTCTCTCTGCTCTCCTGCTCCCTCCTCTCCTCTGCCTCCCTCTGAAGCCTCATGTCCTCTTTTAAGAGATTGAAGAGGTCATCCTCCCTCCTCCTCTTCCTGCTCGGCCCTGGCTGGCTCTCCTCCTCCTCATCCTTGTCCTCCTGGTGGTCACCCACTGCGGCACATGGCCCCGGTGTGTCCTCAGGGATGGAGACAATTAGGACAGAAGGCCTCTGACCTAATACCTCATCCATGAGGACAAACCAGAGCCAATTAGCAGCGGTGGGCTTCCCACTTGTCCCCTCTCCTGCCCCTGGATATTTGCAATCCTATAGGCAGTGGAAATCAATCAGGTCAGCAATTTTCAGCAAAGTATTTAGTAACTTGCATGGGTAAAACAAATCCAAACCTGCACCTACTTTATATTTCTTTTTCAAATGATCCCACTTCTTTTTGGCCTGGTGGGTCTGGACCTTCCCCTCCAGGCCCATCTTTTCCAGAATTGTGCTAAACACAGCGAGAAGCACGAGAAAAGGTAAACACGAGACCACATTAACACAGGGATGCAAAGACTTACAAAAAGGGACATCAGCCTTCCCTCCACCCCACTGTGGCGGAGTGCTTGGCCCCCGTCAATAAGTGGTCATCACGACCTCTCATTTTAATTAGGAGCTCCGTCTGCTCCTTGCTCCCTAAAACAAAATGAAATGTAAAACACGTTTGTTTTTGCTGTCAACAGACAAAAGGGTTCTAATGTAAGTAAAAGTAATTAAATATAATCCCAATACTTCAACATTTCCCTGCATGGTAGCGCGCTGCTAACGACCGTTAGGCGGAGGGATACATGCAGGGTGCGAGTTACGGGGGAGCTGGGGGAGCCATGGTTTGTGAAATGTGTTCAGATATCTGCAGTTCACTTCTTCCTGTAGTCCAACAGGACATTTCAGATATCTCCACCATGTCTTCCTGGGACAAATGGCGTCACTTTTGCCACTCATGTGTATTGATTGGGCTTCAATTTCAGATATCTACAGTCCAGTCGTTACTAGTCAATGAATGTCGTCAAGCAAGACCTTTACCTTTACTAAAATCAATTATTCCAAATGATTTATCCTATAATCATGAATTATAATCATTAATGAATGTCATACAGCCGTCAGCTTTGTGATCGGCCGTCTTGAAAAGGGCAGAGAACCAAGGCAATAGTAGGCCTATATCTAATAATATTGACAGCCTGCAAAATGTATTCTTTGTCCAAATGGTGAGCGACGTTTTGCCAGCCACTCAATAGACGACCATGTTTTTTTGGCTGGTGAGTGAAGCAAATCTAACAGCCACTTGCATATGTGCTATGTGCTGGCAGTGCTGCGTGTGTGAAGGGCAGACGGTGGAGGACAGTGCTGTATGTAAAGAGCAGACAGAAGTGAACAGGGTTGAGTGTGAGAAACAAGCAGGCAGTGCTGTGTGTGAGGATAACACACAAGAGGCAAGTAACAGTGCTGTGTGTGAGGATAACACACAAGAGGCAAGTAACAGTGCTGTGTGTGAGGATAACACACAAGAGGCAAGTAACAGTGCTGTGTAGGCAACATTGCAGCAACTAGTGGACAGACGAATGACGTGGACACGGTGGATGGGAAGGTAGTCCCGAGACCTGCACCTCATTAACTTAAAACAAAGAGTGAAAATCGGGGAACACAAGCAGCAAAGGGTCAACGCACCAATGATAGTCAGAAAGAGAAAGTGGCTCCACAGTCAGACGCCAGTGATAGTGAGCAGTATGAGTCTGACCTCAGCAATGGTGATTGGAAAAAACCTCTTAGTCAAAAGAGAGAGGCATCCTCAGCAAAATATGAAGGGCGTAAAAATTGAAGATTATTTTTCTGATAAAGAGGCTTTTTACACATCTAGCACCCTTCTAATTTATTTATATGGGTTTATCACATTTATTTCAGTTGGTAAATTGTTCTGATGTGGGCCTATAAATGTATTGCTGCTGTTGATATTTGTATGGTTAATGTTGGTTATCAAATGGGACATTTTCTTTTCTTTGAGTTCTGATTCGTTTGGGCAGGTGTCAATCATTTGATCTGTCATTGGGGATTAACCTGTCGGGTCGCCAGAGGGGCGGGGCTAAGAGGGGGAAAAAGTACGGAGGTGAGGAAAGAGCTGCGAGAGGTAGCGGGAAAAAAGACGATACAACTTTCAGTTAATTTTATAAGTATTATTATTTACCGTTATCAACCGGGGGGTTATGTGTGTGAGTGTTTGTTAATTGTGTTAAAAGTGGAACCAAGCGTGTTTTGGACAAGGGGGTTCGTCTGAATGCCCACGATGGGACCGTTGCTAGCGGTTAGCATAGCGGTTAGCATAGCCGGCTGGTAACCAGGAGACGCCGCGGATGGGCTCGAGACATCGCCACGTGCTGCTGGCGCTTCGGAAGAGTCGGTGCAGGACCCAGCACCGGGTCCCGGACCCAGCACCGGGTCCCGGACCCAGCACCGGGTCCCGGGTCCCGTCCTCCGGGGAGAGGTTTTGGAGGAGGCTGCCGGGTCGCTTCTCCGTGGTTCGGGCTGAGTATCCTGACCTGCGGTTCTGAAGTGGATTTCCACGTGAGCTCCGGCGTCACTGGTACCGATAAAGTGGACCTCTAAAACCCCGGATGTTGCTATTGAGGTTTCTAATGTGTGTTTCTTGGTTCATGAGGTGATTTTTAAAGGGAAAAACTTGAGCCACGAGGTTTAGAAATACAACTTTATTATTGCTCTCAATTCTTCTTATTCTTACGTTTTTTTAAGAATAAGTTTTTTTCCACCCACGCTGATGATAATGATGTTTCAATATTATTAGTATTTTCCTCCTTCCCTCTGTCCTTTCTCCTGACAAACATCCCTCCTTGTTTGCAGGCTCTTCAGCTCCTGCCGAACCCTGAACATGTCCAGCTGCAGGGACGTCAGACTGGCCACCAACGCCCTATTCTCCATTTGGAGGTCCAGCATTGTGGCCTCCAATACGTCCACCTTGCAGCCACGTGGAGGAGGAGGCCGATGCTGTAAGACAAACAAAACAATTGATCGATTTCAGGGTTTCCCACAGCTATAGGCGAGGTGCAGCCCCTCCGCTAAATGACCGACCACCTCTCATAGGCCTAGATGTTCAACTGTTTTGTTTAAATCCACATTGACAGTCAGCAATGTGTTGCCGACTGTTTTTCTATGAAGTTGTCCTAACCTAAAACTATGTTAAAACATTAACAATGACATCATTTGTATTATAGTAAATACTAAATATAAGTGAGTACATTAGAAATGGACATCAACCCAATTTAGATTTATACCTTTTCCTGTAATGTAGCCGATATAAATAATTCATAATTAGGCCAATTGGTAGTTTAAAAGGAAGGCAAAATATTGTTGTTATCCAAACAACCGACAGGCCTGCTGTGTGTAGCATGGACATTTGTGTCCATCTGATTCTAGCCTACGTTTTGTTATTTTAATTAGACCAGATGACGGTTTATTTGTCTCTTCACCCCTACATGTAGAGAACGGTTATTTAAATCCTTTTTCCTTTTCTTACAGCTCCACCATGTGGCCACAGAGGGTAATGTCTGTTCAACACCACGACCAAAACCAGTAATACCTGTTGTTGTCCCTCTTGGGGCCGCAGGTGTGACCTCTTGGGGACGTTCACCTGGTCAAGTTCTTCCTCCAGGTCTTGTGGCCCCTGGGGGTCCCTGGTGGTAGACTCCAGCTGGGGGGGGGGGGGTCATGAAGAAGGAGGGGTTAGATGTGTTTTCTACCATTAAATAAGGAAACCAAAAGTGTTGTGGACTTCATCACACAGTTTTGTAAACCACGACTTATACGATAATACACTTACAGGAGCTACACGGTTTTTCCTATTTCTGCTGAAACACTTGGGCAGCTTGAACTGGCCAAGTGTTTTTGGCCCCTGGGGGTCCCTGGTGGTAGACTCCACTTGGGGGGGGGGGGGGGGGTCATGAAGAAGGGGGAGTTAGATGTGTTTTCCACCATTAAATAAGGAAACCAAAAGTGTTGTTGACTTCATCACACAGTTTTGTAAACCACGACTTATACGATGATACACTTACAGGAGCTATACGGGAAGACTTTTTTCTTTGTCTGCCTATGAAACACTTGGGCAGCTTCACCTGGCCAAGTTTTTTTGGCCCCTGGGGGTCCCTGGTGGTAGACTCCACCTGGGGGGGGGGGGGGTCATGAAGAAGGAGGTGTTATATGTGTTTTCCACCATTAAATAAGGAAACCAAAAGTGTTGTTGACTTCATCACAGTTTTGTAAACCACGACTTATACGATAATACACTTACAGGAGCTACACGCTTTTTCCTTTGTCTGCCTATGAACCACTTGGGCAGCTTGAACTGGCCAAGTGTTTTTGGCCCCTGGGGGTCCCTGGTGGTAGACTCCACCTGGGGGGGGGTCATGAAGAAGGAGGTGTTAGATGTGTTTTCCTCCCTCTTGGGGCCGCAGGTGTGACCTCTTGGGGAGGTTCACCTGGCCGAGCTCTTCCTCCAGGTCTTCTAGTGCTGCTCTCGCTTGAAACGGCATTCATGAGCGCATCTCCCTGCCTGCTTTAGTCCTGACTCGACCCTGTCAAAAGATTTAACGCAACAACCAATGAAAATCGTGATTCTTCCGAGTGTTTTGTTGTGTACACACACACACAGTGGAAACCGCTGCTTGTAAATGAATATAGGCTTTGTGCATTTTGGATGTTACCATCTTGTTCGTTTGTTAGCCTAATAATGCACAACAGCTTCTCCTGAGAAGGAGCATCCTGCATAATACTGCCATAAAAGAAAGATACTTTTTCTTTTTGTTTGTTAGTTACTTTGCTTTCCTGAACTACTTGTTTTAAATATGGATTGAGGTTTAGGTAGTTAAGAATCTGACTCTTTCTAATCTTAAATGGTTGCAGTAAGAGGATGTTGTTTGTAAATCTTTGAGGTGTGCATGTGCAAATAAATATTATATTGTACTCATGAATCTATCCTTGTATCTTTACCAGTGGTTTAGTATAGCCTACAGTATGACAGTGACAATAATGATTTTGAAGCTTATACCCGTAGGCTAGCCGTTTATGCCGTAAATGTAAATGTATGGACTAGCTCAAACAGACCACAAACTATCCGATGTGAACCACGATGGTATCTGATGTAATAATAACTACAATGATTAGTTGTCTAAGTGGTAAAGTCTTTAACAAGCTTATACTATAATACACTTAAAGGAGCTACACAGGAACATTTTGCTGGCTGTCTGCCGAGGAAATACATGATCTATCTCTGGCTAGATCTGCTCCTCTATCTCTCCGTCTGCTCCTCTCTGTCTGCTCCTCTATCTCTACCTCTGAAAATCTGAATATTACCAAGAATCAAATAAGTCTCCAGCAAAGGGACTCACACCTACCAGTCCTACAAAGGCATCCCTCCATATTACGCATGTTTACCTTTTACGTTCCCTAAATGTTAATGGGTAAATTAAGAAAAACTGAGCAGAATAGTTAGACTATGATTTGACATTTTGGACAAATGTATTACGCATAAATATTCTGTACATGGGAAAGACAGGACTGGTGAAAGGGCCTACCACACCTCCTGCATGGGACCTGAGGTTCCTTTCCTTGCCGGATGGTCCGTCTGCAGAGGCGGTGCACATCCACATGAATGGCGAATGGCTCGGCAGTGGGGGACCTCATGGCTCTAGGGAAGAGTTGCACTTCTCCAGCCTGAAAACAGGAACAGAGGTGTGCATTTGTCCTTGATGGTATTGGATTGTGGTGGGACCCTCAACGCTGCAGAGAGCAAAACTGTTGGCAATAGCAAACAGGCCACAATCTGAGCCCCCTGCCTGCTGCTGTATGTCAGGCCACTGCAGTCGGACACTCTTCCCTGGAAAAGCAAGCAGACCTGTGACCTGTTCAATGAAGACCTCTGTCCTGGTGTGTCCTAGGGAGTCAAAAATGTTTACTGAACCTCCCCGGCAGCCAATGTCACTTACGGTAACCCGGTGATTTGTAGAAACATTAGGCATCTGTACAAACCCTTCTGCTGGCTTGGCCAAAGTGGACAGCAATAGGGAGGTGGTGGCGTGAAGCCCTGGATTTAACTTCAGAGGAGCAGCTGGAGCTCATACCACCTCTTTGACATTTATTCAACGTTATATAAAACTGTAAATCTGTCTATTCTGCATGTGGAGACCAAACTGTAGATCCTCTCTGATGTAAATAAAACACGATGCAAACACGAGGAGGTGAGTTAAACGGCACCAGAAACCAGAAAGGGATTTGTTTCTCGCTAGAAACACATGTCTACAGTTCTTCTGTCTGCAGGCTGCTGGACCTAAAGCCTGGTCCATCTACCACACCTACATCTGGGGGTGAACAAGCTGTGGTCCAACTCAAATTACAATATGGCAGTGAAACACACCACTTTTGTCCAGATAGAAAACCTACTCAGGTTCACTGCAGTGTCACCTAAATGTAACCTGCGTTGTGTTTTTCCTTTTAAGTGCACTGGGACGCTCAGCTTCGGGTGCAGCGGTGGTATTGCCGCACAATGGCTCAGCAAACATAAAGACAGGGTTTAAGCATTTTCTGGTCCGCCTGCAGCAGATACCGTCTTTTCCTGCGACTCATTATAATGTGTTATATAAACACAAACAAACAATATATACTTTACACATAAGAAAACGGAGTGGCGCTAAACAACGAGCATAAACAGGCGAACCCTCCGCTCATGTGGCGACCGGCGGTATTGCATGTAAAACAATAATGGCGGACAACGCCACGAGGGGAATTTTAAATATACATAAAACTAAAACAACTTATCGGTTACCTGCACAATGGGTCAGCAAACATAAAGACAGGGTTTAAGCATTTTCTGGTCCGCCTGCACAAAATTAATACAATATTACACATTGCACGACAACCATGTGCGTGCAAACGAAAAATAGAAAATCAAATAAAAGAAACAATACTATGCCAAATATCAGAAGAATATATTAAACAGTGTAGCATGTATTAAACAAACAAAGTGACAATGATAACATTACGTTAATACACTTTTCATGCGGACACATTTCATGCTCAACCTACCCGCAGCAGATACCACAGACGTAATATACGTAGACGCGTCATATGACGCTGCCTGTTGGAGCTGACGTAGCAGCGCGGCCGCCATCTTGGATGGGTCCCCAGTGCATTTCTTTCTACCGAGGAAGTGTATCCCCAACTACAATAATAAGCAGAACTCCCCCAATGTTTACCAGATTTTCACACGGTTTGGTTTGTTACAAACGGTAGAGATTTAATTATGATACAGGACGAATTAAAAAGACCCCCTGGTTTCCCAGAGGGTTTATGGGGGTAGGCCCAACTATGACCCCCCTGGCTTCCCAGAGGGTTTATGGGGGTAGAACCAACTATGACCCCCCTGGTTTCCCAGAGGGTTTATGGGGGTAGGCCCTACCATGACCCCCCTGGTTTCCCAGAGGGTTTATGGGGGTAGGCCCTACCATGACCCCCCTGGTTTCCCAGAGGGTTTATGGGGGTAGGCCCAACTATGACCCCCCTGGTTTCCCAGAGGGTTTATGGGGGTAGGCCCAACTATGACCCCCCTGGTTTCCGAGGGGAATTGTTTTTTGGAGCACAGACCATTTCTGTTTCCGCTCTAGACCAGATCCCAAACTACTGCAATCAGAGATCCCGCCTCCAGCAACATGATTGGTCGAAACAAATATGAAGCGATAGAAAGTGAAACGCCCGGGTCACCCAGATCTGAGCTGGTCTGCTGCTATCAGACTTCAGATATCAAGCTTAAGTCTGATTTGTGAAACTTACTGTAAGTCGATTCTGACCCAATTAAAAATAAAATAAAAGTCTCTATAATAATTGTATCGTTAATTAAAATAAAATAAAAGTCTCAATGTGACATTTATAATAGTTGTATCGTTGCTGACGGAGTAACAACCGTTAGCCATGTTGACAACCTCTTGAAAGTAAAACACAAACGTAATAATAATAATAATACATTTTATTTAAAAAGCGCCTTTCAGGTCACTCAAGGACACTGTACAGACAGAATAAATTAAAATCACACAGTAACGTACTTTCTACTCTCTCAGATCATAAGGTGTGTGTGTGTGTGTGTGAGAAAACATTTAATATTCCAATAAACTAATGTTAGCATAATTATATTTAATTGTATTTCTCTAGTCTGGTACTGTAGCAAAACATGTTTAATGATATCAGTTGTGAAGTATTCTGCTTCTCCCTGCACACAAAATATATACACAAAGATTTAGCATTAATTTATTCTTTCATCTATCAATCCTCTTCTAACATAGAAAACACCTTGCTATAAAAAACTAAAACTTGAATCACGGTATCTGAAATCAAAAGCTTCGATCCTCTTAAATCCCTTCCATGTGAAAGTGTTCGGCGTGGTCCTCGATTTTATCTCCACCAGAAATTCCCCTCTGTCCACGTTTGCTCTCTCCTTTTCTATGAGAACTATTGAATCCAGACTGACCACAGCGTTTTCCTCTTTCTCCCTCTTTCTTCTCCTCTTGTGTTCATTTTTCTTCTCCTTCTTTCTCTGTTCTATTTCCTTTACTTTCTCCTCTTTTTGGAAGGCTTGTCTTATTTCCCTTTGCGTTTTTATCTCCTCCTCTCCCTCCTCCCTCCTCTTCTCTTCCTCCAATCTCTGTCTCTCTCTTTCCTTTCTGTCTTGGGCCTCCCCATCATTTTTATCTTTCTCTCTCTTTCTCTCCAGCTTGGCCAGTCTTTCTCGTGCCAAAATCTCATTCTGTATCCTCTTCGCCTCTTCTTTCTCTCTCTCTGTTTTTTGCTCTTTCTTCTCCTCTTCCTTCTGTCTTGACTTCTCCTCTTTTTCCTTCCTCACTGTCTCCTTCAGCTCTCGCTGTATCCTCTTCTCCTCCTCCTTCAATCTCTTGTCTTCTCTTTTCTCCTCTTCCTTCTGTCTTGACTTCTCCTCTTTTTCCTTCCTCACTGTCTCCTTCAGCTCTCGCTGTATCCTCTTCTCCTCCTTCAATCTCTTATCTTCTCTTTTCTCCTCTCCATTCTGTCTTGACTTCTCCTCTTTTTCCTTCCTCACTGTCTCCTTCAGCTCTCGCTGTATCCTCTTCTCCTCCTTCAATCTCTTGTCTTCTCTTTTCTCCTCTCCATTCTGTCTTGACTTCTCCTCTTTTTCCTTCCTCACTGTCTCCTTCAGCTCTCGCTGTATCCTCTTCTCCTCCTTCAATCTCTTGTCTTCTCTTTTCTCCTCTCCATTCTGTCTTGACTTCTCCTCTTTTTCCTTCCTCACTGTCTCCTTCAGCTCTCGCTGTATCCTCTTCTCCTCCTTCAATCTCTTGTCTTCTCTTTTCTCCTCTCCATTCTGTCTTGACTTCTCTTCTTTTTCCTTCCTCACTGTCTCCTTCAGCTCTCGCTGTATCCTCTTCTCCTCCTTCAATCTCTTGTCTTCTCTTTTCTCCTCTTCCTTCTGTCTTGACTTCTCCTCTTTTTCCTTCCTCACTGTCTCCTTCAGCTCTCGCTGTATCCTCTTCTCCTCCTTCAATCTCTTGTCTTCTCTTTTCTCCTCTCCATTCTGTCTTGACTTCTCCTCTTTTTCCTTCCTCACCGTCTCCTTCAGCTCTCGCTGTATCCTCTTCTCCTCCTTCAATCTCTTGTCTTCTCTTTTCTCCTCTCCATTCTGTCTTGACTTCTCCTCTTTTTCCTTCCTCACTGTCTCCTTCAGGTCTCGCTGTATCCTCTTCTCCTCCTTCAATCTCTTGTCTTCTCTTTTCTCCTCTTCCTTCTGTCTTGACTTCTCCTCTTTTTCCTTCCTCACTGTCTCCTTCAGCTCTCGCTGTATCCTCTTCTCCTCCTTCAATCTCTTGTCTTCTCTTTTCTCCTCTCCATTCTGTCTTGACTTCTCCTCTTTTTCCTTCCTCACTGTCTCCTTCAGCTCTCGCTGTATCCTATTCTCCTCCTTCAATCTCTTGTCTTCTCTTTTCTCCTCTCCATTCTGTCTTGACTTCTCCTCTTTTTCCTTCCTCACTGTCTCCTTCAGCTCTCGCTGTATCCTCTTCTCCTCCTTCAATCTCTTGTCTTCTCCTTTCTCCTCTTCCTTCTGTCTTGACTTCTCCTCTTTTTCCTTCCTCACTGTCTCCTTCAGCTCTCGCTGTATCCTATTCTCCTCCTTCAATCTCTTGTCTTCTCTTTTCTCCTCTTCCTTCTGTCTTGACTTCTCCTCTTTTTCCTTCCTCACTGTCTCCTTCAGCTCTCGCTGTATCCTCTTCTCCTCCTTCAATCTCTTGTCTTCTCCTTTCTCCTCTTCCTTCTGTCTTGACTTCTCCTCTTTTTCCTTCCTCACTGTCTCCTTCAGCTCTCGCTGTATCCTCTTCTCCTCCTTCAATCTCTTGTCTTCTCTTTTCTCCTCTCCCTTCTGTCTTGACTTCTCCTCTTTTTCCTTCCTCACTGTCTCCTTCAGCTCTCGCTGTATCCTCTTCTCCTCCTTCAATCTCTTGTCTTCTCTTTTCTCCTCTTCCTTCTGTCTTGACTTCTCCTCTTTTTCCTTCCTCACTGTCTCCTTCAGCTCTCGCTGTATCCTATTCTCCTCCTTCAATCTCTTGTCTTCTCTTTTCTCCTCTCCCTTCTGTCTTGACTTCTCCTCTTTTTCCTTCCTCACTGTCTCCTTCAGCTCTCGCTGTATCCTCTTCTCCTCCTTCAATCTCTTGTCTTCTCTTTTCTCCTCTTCCTTCTGTCTTGACTTCTCCTCTTTTTCCTTCCTCACTGTCTCCTTCAGCTCTCGCTGTATCCTCTTCTCCTCCTTCAATCTCTTGTCTTCTCTTTTCTCCTCTTCCTTCTGTCTTGACTTCTCCTCTTTTTCCTTCCTCACTGTCTCCTTCAGCTCTCGCTGTATCCTCTTCTCCTCCCCCTTCAATCTCTTGTCTTCTCTTTTCTCCTCTTCCTTCCGTCTTGACTTCTCCGCTTTTTCCTTCCTCACTGTCTCCTTCAGCTCTCGCTGTATCCTCTTCTCCTCCTCCTTCAATCTCTTGTCTTCTCTTTTCTCCTCTTCCTTCCGTCTTGACTTCTCCTCTTTTTCCTTCCTCACTGTCTCCTTCAGCTCTCGCTGTATCCTCTTCTCCTCCTCCTTCAATCTCTTGTCTTCTCTTTTCTCCTCTTCCTTCTGTCTTGACTTCTCCTCTTTTTCCTTCCTCACTGTCTCCTTCAGCTCTCGCTGTATCCTCTTCCTCCTCCTCCTTCAATCTCTTGTCTTCTCTTTTCTCCTCTTCCTTCTGTCTTGACTTCTCCTCTTTTTCCTTCCTCACTGTCTCCTTCAGCTCTCGCTGTATCCTCTTCTCCTCCTCCTCCTTCAATCTCTTGTCTTCTCTTTTCTCCTCTTCCTTCTGTCTTGACTTCTCCTCTTTTTCCTTCCTCACTGTCTCCTTCAGCTCTCGCTGTATCCTCTTCTCCTCTTTCAATCTCTTGTATTCTCTTTTCTCCTCTTCCTTCTGTCTTGACTTCTCCTCTTTTTCCTTCCTCACTGTCTCATTCAGCTCTCGCTGTATCCTATTCTCCTCCTCCTTCAATCTCTTGTCTTCTCTTTTCTCCTCTTCCTTCTGTCTTGACTTCTCCTCTTTTTCCTTCCTCACTGTCTCCTTCAGCTCTCGCTGTATCCTCTTCTCCTCCTCCTCCTCCTTCAATCTCTTGTCTTCTCTTTTCTCCTCTTCCTTCTGTCTTGACTTCTCCTCTTTTTCCTTCCTCACTGTCTCCTTCAGCTCTCGCTGTATCCTCTTCTCCTCCTCCTTCAATCTCTTGTCTTCTGTTTTCTCCTCTTTCCTTCTGTCTTGACTTCGCCTCTTTTTCCTTCCTCACTGTCTCCTTCAGCTCTCGCTGTATCCTCTTCTCCTCCTCCTTCAATCTCTTGTCTTCTGTTTTCTCCTCTTCCTTCTGTCTTGACTTCTCCTCTTTTTCCTTCCTCACTGTCTCCTTCAGCTCTCGCTGTATCCTCTTCTCCTCCTCCTCCTTCAATCTCTTGTCTTCTCTTTTCTCCTCTTCCTTCTGTCTTGACTTCTCCTCTTTTTCCTTCCTCACTGTCTCCTTCAGCTCTCGCTGTATCCTCTTCTCCTCCTCCTCCTTCAATCTCTTGTCTTCTCTTTTCTCCTCTTCCTTCTGTCTTGACTTCTCCTCTTTTTCCTTCCTCACTGTCTCCTTCAGCTCTCGCTGTATCCTCTCCTCCTCCTCCTCCTCCTCCTCCTCCTCCTTCAATCTCTTGTCTTCTCTTTTCTCCTCTTCCTTCTGTCTTGACTTCTCCTCTTTTTCCTTCCTCACTGTCTCCTTCAGCTCTCGCTGTATCCTCTTCTCCTCCTCCTTCAATCTCTTGTGTTCTCTTTTCTCCTCTTCCTGTAGCAGTTTCTTCTGCTCCTTGAATTCTTTTTGCAGCTGCTTGTTATCCTTGCTGGCCCGGTTCTTCTCCTCCTCTAGCCTTTTCGCTCTCGCTTTAAAGGTCTGAAGGTCTTTTCCTCCTTCCCTCTCTCTTTTATCTTGTCTCTCCTGACAAACACATCTCCTTCTTTGCAGGCTCTTCAGCTCCTGCCGAACCCTGAACATGTCCAGCTGCAGGGACGTCAGACTGGCCACCAACGCCCTATTCTCCATTTGGAGGTCCAGCATTGTGGCCTCCAATATGTCCACCTTGCAGCCACGTGGAGGAGGAGGCCGATGCTGTAAGACAAACAAAACAATTCGATTTCAGGGTTTCCCACAGCTATAGGCGAGGTGCAGCCCCTCCGCTAAATGACCCAATTAACACCATAGGCCTATAGATGTGAACTGTTTTGTTTGAATCCACATTGACTTTCAGCAATTTATGTTTTCCCATGAAGTTGTCCTAACCTAAAACTATGTTAAAACATTAACAATGACATCATTTGTATTATAGTAAATACTAAATATAAGTGAGTACAGTAGAAATGGACATCAACCCAATTTAGATTTATACCTTTTCCTATAATGTAGCCGATATAAATAATTCATAATTAGGCCTAACTTTCAATTGGTAGTTTAAAAGGAAGGCAAAATATTGTTGTTATCCAAACAACCGACAGGCCTGCTGTGTGTAGCATGGACATTTGTGTCCATCTGATTCTAGCCTACGTTTTGTTATTTTAATTAGACCAGATGACGGTTTATTTGTCTCTTCACCCCTACATGTAGAGAACGGTTATTTAAATCCTTTTTCCTTTTCTTACAGCTCCACCATGTGGCCACAGAGGGTAATGTCTGTTCAACACCACGACCAAAACCAGTAATACCTGTTGTTGTCCCTCTTGGGGCCGCAGGTGTGACCTCTTGGGCAGCTTCACCTGGCTGAGATCTTCCCCCAGGTCTTGTGGCCCCTGGGGGTCCCTGGTGGTAGACTCCAGCTGGGGGGGGGGGGGTCATGAAGAAGGAGGGGTTAGATGTGTTTTTCCACCATTCATAAAGGAAACCCAAACCAAAAGTGCTGTTTACTTCATCACACACAGTTTTGTAAACCATGATGGTATCTGATGCAATAATAAATACAATGATTAGTTGTCTGTGGTACAGTCTATAACAAGCTTATACTATAATACACTGACTTATACTATAATACACTGACTTATACTATAATACTGACTTATACTATAATACACTGACTTATACTATACACTGACTTATACTATGATACACTGAATTATACGATAATACACTTACAGGAGCTACACGGTTTTTCCTATTTCTGCTGAAACACTTGGGCAGCTTCAATTGGCCAAGTGTTTTTGGCCCCTGGGGGTCCTTGGTGGTAGACTCCACCTGGGGGGGGGGGGGGGGGGGGGGGGGGGGGGGTCATGATGAAGGAGGTGTTAGATGTGTTTTCCACCATTAATAAAGGAAACCCAAACCAAAAGTGTTATCGACTTCATCACACACAGTTTTAAAAACCCTTTGCGTATACGCTGTAAAACAGACTCAAATGAACAAAGTGTCCACCAGAAGTGTGTATTGAGCATCTGACCCTAGATATCCATGCTGCACACCAGAGAGGAGAGCTAAACCTATAATTATGGTGCACTGAGAAACTTGTTGTATTGACATCCCTGCCCTACTGACAGTGATATATTGTTATTTACATTTTTCTACTTCAAATGTACTTATTGTAAGTGGCTTTGGACTAAAGTATCTGCTAAAGGTAAATGTATGGACTAGTTCAAACAAACCATAAACTATATCTGATGTAAACCACGATGGTATCTGATGTACTAATAAATACAATGATTAGTTGTCTGTGGTAAAGTCTATAACAAGCTTATACTATAATACACTTACTTATACTATAATACACTGACTTGTACTATAATACACTGACTTGTACTATAATACACTGACTTGTACTATAATACACTGACTTATACTATAATACACTGACTTATACTATAATACACTGACTTATACTATAATACACTGACTTGTACTATAATACACTGACTTATACTATAATACACTGACTTGTACTATAATACACTGACTTATACTATAATACACTGACTTATACTATAATACACTGACTTATACTATCATACACTGACTTATACTATAATACACTGACTTATACTATAATACACTGACTTATACTATAATACACTGACTTATACTATACACTGACTTATACTATGATACTGAATTATCGATAATACACTTACAGGAGCTACATGGTTTTTCCTATTTCTGCTGAAACACTTGGGCAGCTTCAACTGGCCAAATGGTTTTGGCCCCTGGGGGTCCTTGGTGGTAGACTCCACCTGGGGGGGGGGGGGTCATGATGAAGGAGGTGTTAGATGTGTTTTCCACCATTAATAAAGGAAACCCAAACCAAAAGTGTTATCGACTTCATCACACACAGTTTTAAAAACCCTTTGCGTAGTATACGCTGTAAAACAGACTCAAATGAACAAAGTGTCCACCAGAAGTGTGTATTGAGCATCTGACCCTAGATATCCATGCTGCACACCAGAGAGGAGAGCTAAACCTATAATTATGGTGTACTGAGAAACTTGTTGTATTGACATCCCTGCCCTACTGACAGTGATATATTGTTATTTACCTTTCTACTTCAAATGTACTTATTGTAAGTGGCTTTGGACTAAAGTATCTGCTAAAGGTAAATGTATGGACTAGTTCAAACAAACCATAAACTATATCTGATGTAAACCACGATGGTATCTGATGTACTAATAAATACAATGATGAGTTGTCTAAAGTCTATAACAAGCTTATACTATAAAACACTTACTTATTATACATTGACTTATACTATAATACACTGACTTATACTATGATACTGACTTATACTATAATACACTGACTTATACTATAATACACTGACTTATACTATGATACTGACTTATACTATAATACACTGACTTATACTATAATACACTGACTTATACTATAATACACTGACTTATACTATAATACACTGACTTATACTATAATACACTGACTTATACTATAATACACTGACTTATGCTATAATACACTGACTTATATAATACACTGACTTATACTATAATACACTGACTTATACTATAATACACTGACTTATACTATAATACACTGACTTATACTATAATACACTGACTTATATAATACACTGACTTATACTATAATACACTGACTTATACTATAATACACTGACTTATACTATAATACACTGACTTATATAATACACTGACTTAATACACTGACTTATACTATAATACACTGACTTATACTATAATTATAATACATTTACTTATACTATAATACACTTACATGCTATAATACATTTGCTTATACTATAATACATTTACTTATACTATAATACACTTACATGAGCTACACAGGAAAACTTCGCTAACTGCCTGTTGAGGAAATCCATAATTTCCTCAATCTCTCCGTCTGCTCCTCTATCTCTGCTCCTCTCTCTACTCCTCTCTCTCTGCTCCTCTCTCTCTGCTCCTCTCTCTGCTCCTCTCTCTCTCTCTGCTCCTCTATCTCTGCTCCTCTCTCTCTGCTCCTCTATCTCTGCTCCTCTCTTTCTGCTCCTCTATCTCTGCTCCTCTCTCTCTGCTCCTCTCTCTCTGCTCCTCTATCTCTCTCTGCTCCTCTATCTCCCTCTGCTCCTCTCTCTCTCTGCTCCTCTCTCTGCTCCTCTCTCTCTCTCTGCTCCTCTATCTCTGCTCCTCTATCTCTGCTCCTCTCTCTCTGCTCCTCTATCTCCCTCTGAATCCTGAGTGAGAACTTCCAGAGTTTGCAGCGCGTCGCTTGATGACGCCGTGACGTTTGATGACGCCGTGACGTCATAATACGACCTTTCGGCGTCCTCACGCGGCGCACGCGACGAGCACGTGAGACGTTTTTTTAATTATTTTTTTGCGTCACCTGACGTCACGTGTGAGGTCGCGCGCTTCTCCCGAACACCGGCGGTGATTTGGTCGCCGCCGTCGGCGCGAGGCCGCAGGCCCGGTGCCGAGCCGACGTGCTGATATCACAGCCGTCAGTATAACAGCACGACCTCCAGTGTGATACTGCTGTTATACAGCAGCTCTACGAAGCGACATTTATTAATGGACGGCGATAAGCGACCCCAGATTGTGATTAGTTTGTTTATTTAATCCTTTATTTGGCTCCACCAACACCTTATACTATAATACACTGACTTATACTATAATACACTGACTTATACTATAATACACTTACTTATACTATAATACACTGACTTATACTATAATACACTGACTTATACTATAATACACTGACTTATACTATAATACACTGACTTATATAATACACTGACTTATACTATAATACACTGACTTATACTATAATACACTGACTTATACTATAATACACTGACTTATACTATAATACACTGACTTATAGTATAATACACTGACTTATACTATAATACACTGACTTATACTATAATACACTGACTTATACTATAATACACTGACTTATAATACACTGACTTATACTATAATACATTGACTTATACTAATACACTGACTTATACTATAATACACTGACTTATACTATAATACACTGACTTATACTATAATACACTGACTTATACTATAATACACTGACTTATACTATAATACACTGACACACTGACTTATACTAGCCTATAATACACTGACTTATACTATAATACAGAAATACTATAACTGACTTATATAATACACTGACTTATACTATAATACACTGACTTATAATACACTGACTTATACTATAATTATAATACATTTACTTATACTATAATACACTTACATACTATAATACATTTGCTTATACTATAATACATTTACTTATACTATAATACACTGACTTATACTATAATACACTTACATGAGCTACACAGGAAAACTTCGCTAACTGCCTGTTGAGGAAATCCATAATTTCCTCAATCTCTCCGTCTGCTCCTCTATCTCTGCTCCTCTCTCTACTCCTCTCTCTCTGCTCCTCTCTCTCTGCTCCTCTCTCTACTCCTCTCTCTCTGCTCCTCTCTCTCTGCTCCTCTCTCTCTGCTCCTCTCTCTCTGCTCCTCTCTCTGCTCCTCTATCTCTGCTCCTCTCTCTCTGCTCCTCTATCTCTGCTCCTCTCTCTCTGCTCCTCTCTCTCTGCTCCTCTCTCTCTGCTCCTCTATCTCTCTCTGCTCCTCTATCTCCCTCTGCTCCTCTCTCTCTCTGCTCCTCTCTCTCTGCTCCTCTATCTCTGCTCCTCTATCTCTGCTCCTCTATCTCTGCTCCTCTCTCTCTGCTCCTCTATCTCCCTCTGAATCCTTGTGAGAACTTCCAGAGTTTGCAGCGCGTCGCTTGATGACGCCGTGACGTTTGATGACGCCGTGACGTCATAATACGACCTTTCGGCGTCCTCACGCGGCGCACGCGACGAGCACGTGAGACGTTTTTTTTAAATTATTTTTTTACGTCACCTGACGTCACGTGTGAGGTCGCGCGCTTCTCCCGAACACCGGCGGTGATTTGGTCGCCGCCGTCGGCGCGAGGCCGCAGGCCCGGTGCCGAGCCGACGTGCTGATATCACAGCCGTCAGTATAACAGCACGACCTCCAGTGTGATACTGCTGTTATACAGCAGCTCTACGAAGCGACATTTATTAATGGACGGCGATAAGCGACCCCAGATTGTGATTAGTTTGTTTATTTAATCCTTTATTTGGCTCCACCAACACCTTATACTATAATACACTGAGTTATAATACACTGACTTATACTATAATACACTGACTTATACTATAATACACTGACTTATACTATAATACACTGACTTATACTATAATACACTGACTTATATAATACACTGACTTATACTATAATACACTGACTTATACTATAATACACTGACTTATACTATAATACACTGACTTATACTATAATACACTGACTTATAATACACTGACTTATACTATAATACACTGACTTATACTATAATACACTGACTTATACTATAATACACAAATACTATAACTGACTTATATAATACACTGACTTATACTATAATACACTGACTTATACTATAATACACTGACTTATACTATAATTATAATACATTTACTTATACTATAATACACTTACATACTATAATACATTTGCTTATACTATAATACATTTACTTATACTATAATACACTTACATGAGCTACACAGGAAAACTTCGCTAACTGCCTGTTGAGGAAATCCATAATTTCCTCAATCTCTCCGTCTGCTCCTCTATCTCTGCTCCTCTCTCTGCTCCTCTCTCTCTGCTCCTCTCTCTCTGCTCCTCTCTCTGCTCCTCTCTCTCTCTCTGCTCCTCTATCTCTGCTCCTCTCTCTCTGCTCCTCTATCTCTGCTCCTCTCTCTCTGCTCCTCTCTCTCTGCTCCTCTATCTATCTCTGCTCCTCTATCTCTGCTCCTCTCTCTCTGCTCCTCTATCTCTGCTCCTCTCTCTCTGCTCCTCTATCTCTGCTCCTCTCTCTCTGCTCCTCTATCTCTGCTCCTCTCTCTCTGCTCCTCTCTCTCTCTCTGCTCCTCTCTCTCTGCTCCTCTATCTCTGCTCCTCTCTCTCTGCTCCTCTATCTCCCTCTGAATCCTTGTGAGAACTTCCAGAGTTTGCAGCGCGTCGCTTGATGACGCCGTGACGTTTGATGACGCCGTGACGTCATAATACGACCTTTCGGCGTCCTCACGCGGCGCACGCGACGAGCACGTGAGACGTTTTTTTAATTATTTTTTTATGTCACCTGACGTCACGTGTGAGGTCGCGCGCTTCTCCCGAACACCGGCGGTGATTTGGTCGCCGCCGTCGGCGCGAGGCCGCAGGCCCGGTGCCGAGCCGACGTGCTGATATCACAGCCGTCAGTATAACAGCACGACCTCCAGTGTGATACTGCTGTTATACAGCAGCTCTACGAAGCGACATTTATTAATGGACGGCGATAAGCGACCCCAGATTGTGATTAGTTTGTTTATTTAATCCTTTATTTGGCTCCACCAACACCTTATACTACACACTGACTTATACTATAATACACTGACTTATACTATAATACACTGACTTATACTACACTGACTTATACTATAATACACTGACTTATACTATAATACACTGACTTATACTACACTGACTTATACTATAATACACTGACTTATACTATAATTATTATAGTATAAGTCAGTGTATTATAGTATAAGTCAGTGTATTATAGTATAATACACTGACTTATACTATAATACACTTACTTACACTATAATACACTGACTTATACTATAATACACTGACTTATACTATAATACACTGACTTATACTATAATACACTGACCTATACTATAATACACTGACTTATACTATAATACACTGACTTATACTATAATACACTGACAATACACTTACTTATACTATAATACACTTACTTATACTATAATACACTGACTTATACTATAATACACTGCCTTATACTATAATACACTGACTTATACTATAATACACTGACTTATACTATAATACACTGACTTATACTATAATACACTGACTTATACTATAATACACTTACTTATAGGCTACTATAATACACTGACTTATACTATAATACACTGACTTATACTATAATACACTTACTTATACTATAATACACTGACTTATACTATAATACACTGACTTATACTATAATACACTGACTTATTCTATAATACACTTACTTATACTATACTGACTTATACTATAATACACTGACTTATACTATAATACACTGACATACTATATACTATTATATACTATAATACACGCCAACACAAGTAGTTCCGAAACTGACTAGACTGTTGCCTAGCAACACCACAATTTCCATGCACGCTAGCGCGCTAACGAACGACCGTAAGGCGGAGGGATACATGGATAGTTAAAAGTCCCGGTGCTGTGTTATGCTGAGTATCATCCTAACCTAAAACTAGGTTAACACATTAACATCTTACACTATAATACACTGACTCTGAACACCGTGAAGACCAGCCCAGATGATGTCCCACTGACCACAGAAGGTCTTTATTGTGGCGTCCCATCCAGCCCAGCAGCACTGCCAGGGACTCCTGCTCAGCCTACTGTACATCATTGTCTAATAATAATCTGTAAATAGTAATAGTTTTTTGTATAATTTTGTAAATAGTTAAATGGGATATATATATATATATATATATATATATATATATATATATATATATATATATATATATATATATATATATATATATATATATATATATATATTAAATCCCTTGTTCCTGCACTTTATGCCGTTTGCTAATCCTGTTATAAATTGTACTTAAGTTGTTAATACTAAATGGAATACACAACGTGTAACAATTAACAATATTTAAATTTTACAACATAAAAACATAAAATCTTATTATCAATAACAACAATCAATAAAATAAAAAGAAAATTCATTAATTAACTAAATAACAATAAAACTGTAAATAAACACAAAAAATATATATTTATGTACAATTCTCTCGAGCAGAGAGAAGAGCCTCTCCATCCTCTCTCTGCTCTCCTGCTCCCTCCTCTCCTCTGCCTCCCTCTGAAGCCTCATGTCCTCTTTTAAGAGATTGAAGAGGTCATCCTCCCTCCTCCTCTTCCTGCTCGGCCCTGGCTGGCTCTCCTCCTCCTCATCCTTGTCCTCCTGGTGGTCACCCACTGCGGCACATGGCCCCGGTGTGTCCTCAGGGATGGAGACAATTAGGACAGAAGGCCTCTGACCTAATACCTCATCCATGAGGACAAACCAGAGCCAATTAGCAGCGGTGGGCTTCCCACTTGTCCCCTCTCCTGCCCCTGGATATTTGCAATCCTATAGGCAGTGGAAATCAATCAGATCAGCAATTTTCAGCAAAGTATTTAGTAACTTGCATGGGTAAAGCAAATCCAAACCTGCACCTACTCTATATTTCTTTTTTAAATTATCCCACTTCTTTTTGGCCTGGTGGGTCTGGACCTTCCCCTCCAGGCCCATCTTTTCCAGAATTGTGCTAAACACAGCGAGAAGCACGAGAAAAGGTAAACACGAGACCACATTAACACAGGGATGCAAAGACTTACAAAAAGGGACATCAGCCTTCCCTCCACCCCACTGTGGCGGAGTGCTTGGCCCCTGTCAATAAGTGGTCATCACGACCTCTCATTTTAATTAGGAGCTCCGTCTGCTCCTTGCTCCCTAAAACAAATGTAAAACACGTTTTCTTTGCTATGTCAACAGACAAAAGGGTTCTAATATAGCAAAATGATCGTAATAATGATAATAATGAAGTATAACATATAATAGTGATAATCATAAACGTAGCTCTTTATTCAATCCAATCGTTTAACTAGAGTTTGCAGTTTTACAGTCTGGAAATAAAGCAGGGATAATAAAAGTAATACAATATAAGTAATTAGTAAAAGTATAAGTAGTAATAAGTAAAAGTAATTAAATATAAACCCAATACTTACATTTAAATGTAAATTCGTCGCCGCTTGGTATCGCCATTGTAATGTTCCCGCCATTGAACAGCGGCGCGCAAAGGATCTTGGGATATGGGAGGCCGTGAAGGATAGTTGCGGACCGGTGCATCCTCCAAAAAGACGGTAGGATACCGGGTCGTCGGTACCTAGGTCCCCTAGGTACGCAATCCCAGATGTACTCGTCCGTGATGGGCCCCGCCTTCCCGCAGGCCGCAGCGGGACGCTTCT
Source organism: Merluccius polli (assembly GCA_030340625.1). Lineage (NCBI taxonomy): Eukaryota > Metazoa > Chordata > Actinopteri > Gadiformes > Merlucciidae > Merluccius > Merluccius polli. Next base: position 53,645 of record JAOPHQ010003150.1, on the reverse strand, counting down.
CTTTTGTCTCGGCATAGTTATGTTTTGTTTAGTCGTGTAACCGAATGTGTGTGTGTGTGTGTGTGTGTGTGTGTGTGTGTACGTGTGTGTGTACGTGTGTGTGTGTGTGTCTCTCTTTCACTCGGTGGCACATATTTAATGAATATATAAATGTATCAGAAAAAGTATAATAAAAAGGTCAATTTAATACTGAAACCAACTGTGTGATGGTTGGTTCTCAATGGAGATTATTTTAGATGAGATCGCGCCATGCTCATTGTATTTATGAAAACTGCACCCATACATAGTGTACAGTACCATTGCCACCTACTGGCCTTTCTTAGTATTGCTGGTTGTAAATACAAATATCTGCGTACTGGACTGATAAGGAACACTGCTATAACTATTATTAGTAGTAGTATTATAATGATTTAAACATTTGAACAAGTTGGGACAACCCTTCAGTTAACTACCTATCAATTATCCAGTAGTTGTTATTATGGTTCCTCAATATACACTTCACATATTACAACGTAGGCTGTGTTACCGCACTACTTTTGGTGTACCCCTCAGGAATTGCTCTTGAGAAAATGTAATTGTCCCCCTCCAAGTTCATATCAGATTTTCGCCCCTGATATTGCATTCATTTTGGAATGAATAAATTGTCCGTAGCCCTGGGTGCACATTTGGTGTGTACGGGGGGACCGGGGAGGGAGTTGGTCAGCAGTCACTGACGATGCCTTTTATTATTAAATCTGAATGTTAGACTTTTAAAGGACCTACAGACACCGTATCTCCTGTTAGTCTCTCTCTCTCTCTCTGCAACAGACGTAAACATTGCTTTCATTTTGTATTTATTATATCCATTTATTATTTTTGTATTGCCATGCTTGGTACAAAAGAAAGACTGAACTACATTTGTCCTATTAACAGCGGGACATTTGAGTATTTGTTGCACAATTGGTCAAGTTATACTTGTATCAAGAAGTTACTGTTCATGCTTGATACAATGCAAGTTTAACACTAAACTGCACCAATGGCCTACACCACACCAGGCCTACAGTAAGAGGGCAAGTCTACTACACTTTAGACTTCAGAGTTGCCTCTTTTAAATAACTTTAATACATAGGCCTACACATTTCATTTGTATAGAAGGAACCTGATGTAGCCTAATCCAATTGCAGACCCTAGTATAAATCTACAAAATGACATTACTATTGGCATCATTAATGACATGACTATCAACTCTTGTGGAGTGAAGTGAGGCTTTCTGAAGACAGCCTGATCTCCATCCTAAATGATAGTATAGGTTGTTAATGTCAATACGACCCATAACAAGTATGTGTAGCTGCAGACCAGTGACTTGGAGTGGGCAGGATACCCGTCGATCACATTTCGGTCCGACCAATCAGAAGGCTTAAATGACGTGTTAATCAAATATTGAGATCTTGCTGCTCAAGAATACGAGCGACAGAAAAGTCACGATGGCAGTTGCTGGACAAGACTTTGTCTGTTGGGTGAGAGCTGAAACTCAAATGTTACAAATCATACTTGGAGTGCAACTAGCTAACCTAATCGCCAGACCTCCTGACAGGCCGTACTTCATGTGTATATAGCCGCTAGTATCCTGTGGTTCAGTCACTATTTGGCAGCCTGTGAAACTGAGCATGAAGGTCAGATGCATAGAAAAGCAATGGATGCACGGTTTCCCACAGTGTGTTTAATGGGGAAGTGGCGGATACACGGCACACAGTTCTTATGTATATAGTGCAAAAAAAATTGTCACACTTAAAATCTGAAATAAATTAAAAGTTTACAAAAATATATTCACAAATTAAAAACTTGCATGCATACAATTCTGGCTGTGTCGAATTGTTTCATCATACATTCTTGCTAGAAAACACACTCACAATGTTTGTCTTTCATCATTAAAAACAAAGACAGCCCTTGTAAAAACCAAGGCAGATGAGCCAAACAAAATGACTGGCAGACACAGACAAACAGTTTTCCATTAGAGACAGAGAGGGAATATCTCCCTATAGACATAGTATAAATTACTCCCATTTCCCCTCTAGGTCACATGACCTTGATGCAGTTCCCGAGTTCACAATGCAGTAGACCAACATCATCATCATCTGTGGCTGCTGCTGTGTCAGGTATTCGTATTTGCAGCTGACCTCCTGAAAAGTAGGGCCCCACGTATACTATGTGGCAACATCCGCATAAGCGGCTTTTCTCAACTACTCGAGCCCCTTAGGAAAACTAAGTAGTCATGGAAATCAACCGTTTCTGTACAACAACACAACAGGACTATGCCCCCTCTTGTCATGCTCGAAAATAGTGGATTACACATGAGCCCTGTATGTGTGGCGTACAAATAAACAACATCCAAATCGAACACGTCAAAGAAAAGGTGAACAAAAAGTCACCGTCCTTATCAAGTCCCAACTCCTCCATCGCCTCACCCCCGTCACCCCTGACAGAGGACGTCCGTCTCGAACTGCAGCAGCTGACCCATGAAGGCCAGGTTGGGCGAGATGACTTGCCGCCGCTGCTTCACAAAGTCGAAGGCCTCGTTCAGGCGGACGCGCCGCGTGTGCATGAGGTAGGCCAGGCAGATGGTGGCCGAGCGGGAGATGCCCGCTTGGCAGTGCACAAGAACGCGGCCGCCCTGCTCCTTCACAGAGTCTACCGGGGGGGGGAGGGAGGGGGGGGGGGGGGGGAGAAACACAGAGATTGGTTGGATTATTGAAAGACACATTTATGTTTTGAGGTAATCATTGCAGTGATTCACCGGCTGCTTCAAACTCGTGCACCATAATCTGTTTCACTATTTGCTGGAGTCATTAAACATTTTTATCCACAGCGTCTTATGGTTATTTTGTCGAGATGGGCATGAGCAGGCAGCCAGGGGTAATGAGCAGGCAGCCAGGGGTAATGAGCAGGCAGGCAGGGGTAATGAGCAGGCAGCCAGGGGTAATGAGCAGGCAGCCAGGGGTAATGAGCAGGCAGCCAGGGGTAATGTGCAGGCAGCCAGGGGTAATGAGCAGGTAGGCAGGGGTAATGAGCAGGCAGCCAGGGGTAATGTGCAGGCAGCCAGGGGTAATGAGCAGGCAGCCAGGGGTAATGAGCAGGCAGCCAGGGGTAATGAGCAGGCAGGCAGCTGTAATGAACAGCCAGGCAGCCAGGGGTAATGAACAGCCAGGCAGCCAGGGGTAATGAGCAGGCAGGCAGCCAGGGGTAATGAGCAGGCAGCCAGGGGTAATGAGCAGGCAGGCAGCCAGGGGTAATGAGCAGGCAGCCAGGGGTAATGAGCAGGCAGCCAGGGGTATTGAGCAGGCAGCCAGGGGTAATGAGCAGGCAGGCAGCCAGGGGTAATGAGCAGGCAGCCAGGGGTAATGAGCAGTTGATGTCTACATTCTAACCAGTAGGCATCGACACAGTAAACCAATGCTCCTGGATTAGTAGAGCCTACATGTCCTCCTTGGGAGCGCTAGGAGGGCAGGACTGCCACGGAGGCCGTGGCAGTCCTGCGGGGGGGGGGGGGCCCGGACGGCGGGGGGGGGAGGCCCGGACGGCGGGGGGGGGGGGGGGGGGCCCGGACGGCGGGGGGGGGGGGGGGGGAGGGCCCGGACGGGGGGGGGGGGGGGGGGCCCAGGGAGGCGCTCACTGTTGCTCACCAATGAAGGCGATGGCCTGGGAGAAGCAGGCCCGGATGTCTGCGGCCAGGCTGTCCTCCACGGTGAGGCGGAGGTACCGCAGCTCCCCCTCATACAGGCTGGGGCAGGTGGACGACACGTTGAGCACGGCCGTGATGCCCGCCGCCGCCAGCGTGTCCCTGCGGGACGAGTGAAGGGCGCTGCCCAGGAACAGGAAGGGCAACAGCTCGACGGGACCCTCCTGCAACACAACACAACAGCCCACCGGTCAACAAAATGCCCTCCGCTGCTTTTTGTCGTTTAGTTTTTTGTTGTTGTTTGTTCTTAGATGAAAGGCCGTTTGACTTGGCCTCCTGAGACCGTCCGGATAGTTTGCGTGTAAACTCGCAAGATCAGGACCAAGTTGACATACATCCTCATCATGGACTCTTTATTTTCTATGGTATAGCCTTCAGCTCTGTTATCAGTCAGTTTGCTGCTGATGTAGGACTAAAATCCCCCCCCCCCTCCCTCCAGATGAAGTCATGTTAACTGCTAGGCACAGACAGACAGACAGACAGACATACTGAATGCAAGCTCAACAGTTGAAAGACACGTCTCTCTGGTCCATGTGGATGTTGCTGTCCTCACCAACCTGATCATAGGAGGGCGTCTTCCGCTCGGACGCGCCTGGCTCTGGATCCGCTGCGGGGGTCTGGGCTCCCGGGGACGGGGAGCACAGCTCGGGGTGGGCCTCGGAGAAGGTCGCAAATCCACCTTCACGACAACAACAAAAAGAAATAAAGACCCATAATGAACTAATGTCCCACCATGTCTAGTAGAATATGTGGCATTAAAAAAAACTGCTTTGAAGATCACAAGGAAGAAGTCGTGCATCATGGGGCCTGAGGGACAACATCTCAGCCCAGATCCACGGGCCTCGACCCCAGACCCCATCCACCACCCGACCCCCCACACAGTCACACATGGGCCACGTCTAACCCGTCCTTACCCTTCAGGAAGCATATCCGCACCGAGCCCCTGGGGACCTCCGCCCGCAGGGCCCCCAGCAGCATGGCCGCCAGGCTCTCGGTCCTCAGCTGCTGCTCGTCCACCACGACCACCGGCGAGAAGTCCCCGCGCCGCAGCCGGCCCACCAGGCCCCGGTCCCCCACCAGCCAGTCCAGGCACACCGCGGGGCTCCGGGACCGCCGGCGCAGCAGCGAGTTCCAGTGCACGTTGCTGGACTGCCGTATGCGGGCCCTGGAGAAAGCGAGGAAGGGTCTGCAGTCCAGGACCATGCATCCTCCACCTCCTCCTCCTCCATCACCACCGGAGGAGGATGAACTTCTGAGGATGGGAAGCAACTCGTCGCCTGTTATTTCCCACGGCTCGTCGTTTGAAATCATGTTGGTGGTGGTGGGGGGAATCAAAATGTATACTAAAAAAATAAGTCCCCTAAGCCACCCTGAGGGACCTATACTTTGGGTCCAGGTAGAATAAAAGAATAGACTAAGGAGCAATAAAAGTAGGACTTAGTAGTTGGTCCACTTGTTGGGTTTCACTCTTTCACACGCGGATCTTAATTAGTTGTTTCTAAAGCAGGCTACTGTGATTTAAACTCACATGTAGTCGGCTCGGATGAAGACTCAATAAGAGAGTTGCGCTTGTTTCATTGGTAACAGCTGGGCGGTGGGCGGAGACTTGGAACATTCCGGCACCGCCCACTTTTTCCGCTGAAGCACGCGTCATGAGCGGAAAACCATATTTGGGCAGCTCGGCAGACCCAATATGGGCATGGACGTTTAATTGTGATTTTCCCGAGGTGCACGTGGTCCTGGTGGATTATACTGGGTTGTGTATTAAATGACGTTTTCTACACCTTGACTGAAAAGCCCTCACAGCGTGTCTGTCTGGAGACGTGGTTTGTGTATTAGGTGCAGTTTGTAAGTGAGGCACCGTCCCGTCAAGTCCCAGTAACTTCTTCATGCCACAACACCTTGGAACAAGGTCAACAAGTTTAAGTTTACCAATTGTGCAACAAATACTCAAATATCCCGCTGTTAATAGGACACATGTAGTTCAGCAACGTAACATTAGCGTCAAATAAGACCATTATAACCAATCTGTGTGTGTGTGTGTGTGTGTGTGTGTGTGTGTGTGTGTGTGTGTGTGTGTGTGTGTGTGTGTGTGTGACTAGGGTTGAGAGAGGTATACAACTCTTGTGTTTCACTAAGTGACAGTTAACCTTTAACTTGGTGGCCTCCTTGACAGGACTGTTTGCATATTACTATGACGCATGCAAGTGAAGCATAACACACAGATGTTTCTTTTTCTTCTGTTAACCAAAAAGGAAATGGCAGCGTCACACTCTGCCATCACCACAACAACCCTCACACACCCACTCCCCTATTGCACACCCCTTCAAAATCACATCATTTTCACCCTTATTGCTGACGTCATATTGTTACAGTTAGCCTAAAACCCCCCCGCAATTTAACATTTCCTGAACATTATATGGTCAAACAATGTATTACATTGTGTGTTTCTTCTGTAGGAATGTGGATGGATTCGTTTTTTGGACATGGATTTACACTGAATATCTTCTAGAAACAACACCACCGAATAAAGAGACAAAAACCAGTGGAAGTCAGCATGACCAAGATGTGACTGAAGGTCAGGCGGGGGCACAACAACAGCGACGAAAGAAGAAATGCATCAGGGTTAAAGAGAGAGAAAGAATGTGAAAGATGTATATTTAAATTCAAAATTCAGCCCTTTTTCGTTCATGTTCACATACAAAAATAAAATGTATGAATAAATAAATCCTAACCAAAGAAACCCAGCAGCACACCCACCGTGGGATTGAGTCATCCTCCCTGGCTCTGCGCTCGCAGGGATTATTTGGGATTAAGTGGGCTGCTGGGGCTATTCATCTAAACACAGTAATCCTAGAGATTTATCCATCCCAGATCTTCTTATCCACATCCACGTGGCCCTCGTCATCACCTCTCCAACCAGGGAGTCCCAGTCCCTCCTGGGGTCACAGAGGTAGCTCCCGGTTCATTTGAGAAACACATGTATATATCTGTGTGTGTGTGTGTGTATTTTTGTGTTATTTGTGTCAGCCCTGCCTCAGAGGGTCTGCATTCGGGTCCAGAACTGTATCGTGCTTATATGCGTAGAAGACGCTTCATGGTGGCAATAAGGCCGACTCCCTACCTGCTACTTAACGACGAGTACTTTGGATAAACGCATCTGCTAAATGACTAAATAGTAAATATCCCATTAACTTTAAACCCTTGACCAGACAGAACGACGGGCGTTGGGTTTTATCATAACAATATGAATCTTTATTAATAAACTGACACCGTTTGCCTCGCTCTTCTCTCCCTCGTCTTCCGCTTCATTGTCAGTCTGTGGATGGAGATCACACATTTACTGCAGCATAATAATAGCCGAACTGATGAGATCCTAAGAAACAATCTCTCTCTCTCTCTCTCTCTCTCTCTCTCTCTCTCTCTCTCTCTCTCTCTCTCTCTCTCTCTCTCTCTCTCTCTCTCTCTCTCTCTCTCTCTCTCTCTCTCTCTCTCTCTCTCTCTCTCTCTCTCTCTCTCTCTCTCTCTCTCTCTCTCTCTCTCTCTCTCTCTCTCTCTCTCTCTCTCTCTCTCTCTCCCTCCCTCCCTCCCTCCCTCCCTCCCTCCCTCCCTCCCTCCCTCCCCCCCCCCCCCCCTCATTTGGTCTCTCACCCCAAGGCAACTGTGTGGCCTATGCTGGCTACCAGGCTGAAGGCGGTCACCGTGGCGATGATTATCAGCAACAGGTGTCTTGTCGGTGGAGACATCTGGAAGGTGTATCTTGGTGCTGGCAGGGTGGGCCACGCGATTGGCTGCGCGGGAGTTTGGGTGGGCACAACTGTGACTTCAAAGAGGACAGGACATTTTTTTTTTGTTGAAAGCTGTGCGACTGACAGGATGTTTTGCACCTGCAACACGTTTCCCCCCCTGCGCTCTGCTTTACCACTGAGGAGGAAGGTGAGCGTGGAGAAGACGGTGGGGTTGCGGTCCTGCAGGGAACAGCGATATGTGCCTTGCTCGTCCACATGCAGCTGATTCAGCACCACAGACGGCTCCTCAGTCACCACCAGTGTTTGGAAATCACTCTCTTTCAGCTGACCAGGGAAGTGTGAGAGGAACTCAGTGGTCAATGAAACATTACACACATTACATCACTCACTCAACAGTTTGTCTGTGGTTCAGGTTGACGCCGACGGTTACGCCAGCGGTTTTGCGGTGGAAGAGTATTTGGAGTATTGTTTTATTTAAGCACAAACCAAATATCTTTCTATACGACTCTTTGTGAGGTGAAGGGCGAAAGGGGGGGGATCACCTGTTTAGTTCCGGGGGGGCCGGGGGCCCAGGTGAAGTGGTACTCTGGTCTCCCCTGCACCAGGCTGTGCCAAGGTAGGAAACAGTTCAACACTGCATGGCCCCCTGCTTCAGCCTCCACATGGTGCTCTGAAACAAAGATTACATCATGAATATGGATGGATATATAAATATGAAATATTCATTATGATGATCAGTTATTATACACACACACACCATCACTAACATCTCTCTCTCTCTCTCTCTCTCTCGTAGGCATGATCCCTATATATATAGACAGACAGACAGACAGACAGACAGGCAGACAGACAGATAGATAGATAGATAGATAAGGTATATGCAAGGTTTATTAGGTATTTATTATTTAGGGTTATACACACACACACACACACACACACACACACACACACACACTTTATTTTGAAAATGTATATTAAAAAAATAAAAAAATAAACATTGTACATTTGCAAAGTATTCAAAATAATATGCCCAAGGGATGAGGGAGGAGTGAGACAGAGACAGACGGGGGTGCGGGGGTGCGGAGGTGGGTGGAGCAGCTCATTCATGGAACCCAGGGTTAGTTGAATCATCTTTGTTAAGTGTCTCATACGAGCAAACACATTGACAGACTTGTGACTGGATTTGTATGTGTGTACACTGCAGAGTGCTTCAGTCATCATATCACAAAGACATACTCCCCCCACCCACCAACAGACCTACGCAAATCAACAAGACACATGACCTACCGCCACAGTCCAGCTGGTGTGTGGGAGAAGAACAATTGTAAAACCTGTATTTACAGGAGGAACAGTCTATCACTCTTTGATACAGCTGCCCTGTGAAGCATGACACCACACACATACACATTAACAGATGCAAACACACAGACCGACACGCACGCACGCACGCGCACACACACACACACACACACACACACACACACACACACACACACACACACACACACACACACACACACACACACACACACACACACACACACACACACACACACACACACACACAGAGTAAGCTACATACAGTGTGCTGTGTGTGAACAGGAGATGGTAATGTAATGGAAGATGGAGCTGAAATAGAGAACTTACCACACTTGTTAGGGCACAGTCCTAGATGGGAGATAAACACAAAGTTTGATATCGTTTTCTACAGCTCTGTAGTCCAGACAATGGTCTTGCTTCTAATAATTTCTATTGTCAGCGACCTCAGCAACCAAATTACCTTGACGGATGAACATGTCCAAGTGTTCCTCTAAGATTTTCCGGCCCTTCTCCATGATTTGAATGGCCTCAAATGTACCCAATTCTTGAAATTGTGGAGAGAATCATTTTTAAATGTAGAATTTGTTTTTAGACAAATCAATGACAATGAGGCAAACAAAAGAAGAACAAAGCCCTGCCCAAGGTTAAAGTTAAAGAAGAAACAGACTTGTCTTTATTGATAAACACAAAAATGGGTAACAATGGCCTAAGGTTTAGGTCTCCCCCCCCCCCCCCCCCCCCCCCCCCACCACCAGGTGCTGGTCATGCTAATTGGTCACAGCCAAACACACCTGTAATGAGCTAACACAAAGCAAACACAAGCTGGCCCTGATCTGACCTGTTTGGTGGATCTTCTTGAAGCGATCAAATTCATTGTGGTACTGGGTGCTAGCTCGATACAAAGTGGTAGGATCTAGGAGCAACAGATTAGACATTGAGCAGTCATTTGCTGAAACATATTAGTAGGCTACTACTACTACTACTACTAATAATAATAATAATAATAATAATAGCCTAATAATAATAATCCAACAGGTTTCTTTGTTATTCATCAGAGCATTTCAAACATCAATGTAATTGTCCTAACATCATGTCTGACGTCGGTGTGTTCTCACCAATCACGCCGCGGCGTGCCTGGCTCGTCTCCCTATAGGTGACGTAGGCATGATCCCTGATCAGTGTGAACTCAATCTGGTCCTCCACGCTGGCGGCAGACAGGAGGAGGTCCTCATGCAGAAGTCTGGTCTTGCGGTCACACTGCAGACAGGCCCTCACCGCAGGCCCAGGGCACAGGGCCCACAGGCTGACCACCGCCAACAGCTGCGGCTGCATGGCTCTTACGGATGGAGATTAGTTTATTACTAGTTTATACGTGGATTGAAGCCTGTCGTCATTTCAGTTGAAGCCTAAAACAACACACTTTTAAACAATACAATACATTTGTGTATAATGTTACAGCATATATCACCTAGCATGCAGTGGCCCACAGGTCAGGCCCACAGGCTACAGAACAGGCCTGATAGCAGCTAGCTTGTCTCTGCCACCTGGTGGGAGGTCGTATGTACTGCGTTCACAACAACATAAACAACTTGTACTGTAAATGTCACCTACTTTTGCCAAGCTTAAATATTCCGTAAAATAATTGACGTGGACGCAATTGTGCGCTTTTATATTTGCTATGAGTGGTTTGAACTGAAACAAGGAGACGGGTAACAAGTCAGTTGCTATGTGTTGTCAAGGGTAACGTTTCCTTAACACGGATATTAAAAGAAAGACAGAATATTCCAGTCCGATGAGAACCACACAATAATTATGTATTTAACTTAGCTTTGTAATAGAGACGATTCAAGACTTAAATTTAGTTTTAAATCATGACACAGACCGTATGAAAGTTTGGAATTAATGGCCGTTTAGACTACATTTCCCATAGTGCCCTCTGCTCGCTATGTGAGTGACAGGAAGGCAGGCCAATCCACTGGTGTTTTTATTTTAGGCGGGATCGAGGAAACAGTTTTATAAATGCGCAGTGTCTGATGCGCAGAAGTGTGTTGTCCTCTCCACTCTCCCGACGACAGCAAGGTGAGTTTGGTCTGTGTTTGTGGGCTCGGTAACGTCACGTCTTGCCGTCTTGTTTGTTAGTGAACATTTATTTTAAACGAGTTCCTCCACTATAAAAGAGTATAGATGTGGATAATAATAATAAGGAGAATAATAATAATAATGATGACGATAGACTTGGTTCTCGTACCAGCTAGTGACTGATATCACTGGACTTGTTACTGTGTAGCCGATGCAGCAGATCGACAAAACACCACAAACACGTCTTATATCTCAATATCTCAATATATATATATATATATATATATATATATATATATATATATATATATACACACACACACACACACACACACACACACACACACACACACACACACACACACACACACACACACACACACACCAGTACCATATGCGCCTCTCGCGTGGTGTAAGCCATGTCTATGATGTTGGGGTGACAGTAATGGGACAGGTTGCTGTGCTGCTGCTCCTCCTTTCCTCCAGGTTTACCTCAACTCTTCATTGGCCAAAGCTCTCACTATAACTCTTAACTGGCAATAGACAAATGTGTTTAAGGTCATTAATTTTTTAAAGTCATGTATTTGTCATTGGTGTGTGGACAGAAACATGGTAGGCCTGGAAGGGATTATGCAGTTGTATGATGATGTGAATGTATTGCTGTAACTTCACATTTGTGTAATATGGGTTAGGGAATTTATACCAGTCATAACGATAAATGTATGTCTGCTATACATTTATTTGGTCTGTAACAACCACATGGTTTTCCTTTTTACTTGCCATTTACTTCATTTTATTTGTTGTGGTAATTCAACTCAAACAGAAGTTACATGTTTAACATGTTTACCTGTTTCTAAGCAATGTTAACAGTGTGGTTTTATATAGACCATTTATTGAATTACCAGAAAACATCAACAAATATCGTTATCGCGATATTAAATGACCTACATCGGGATACGATTTCAGCCCTATCTTGAATGATTTGTGTGGTTGGCAGAAAAAGCCTGACCTCATTGAACACTGTGGTATTCTTAAATAAATATAAGCATACATTAATCGATTATTGGTTTGTAAAGAAACAAAATAAGAGATGCAGCATGAAGTCATTTTCCTACTGCATATCGGAGAGAAATACTCCCACAGCCTTGTAGAAGCTAGCCTAAATAAAAACCTGCAGAGCATGTACTTTCTCCTACAGCACTTATCGAATGCGTAACCATTGGAAAATATAGTTTACTTTACAAGAGTGCCCCGGTGGATTCATCGAAACCTACGCACTGCGTGTAAAGTACTGTACTTGGAGTGAGATTGTGTGTACAGTGCACACCCATTTATTTGGGGCAGGTCGGTTCACCTGATGACAGATAATTAAGGATATTGACGCCTTGGGGATTGCTGTTTGTCACTGTCTTGTACTGTGGACACGCTCACTAAACTCAAAGTCCGGACATGATGACACACAGGCGTACATTCATATAGTAACACACACACACACACACACACACACACACACACACACACACACACACACACACACACACACACACACACACACACACACACACACACACACACTATATATATATATTTCACATGTCTTCACATTGAAGGACCTCACTATTAGTTACAGTTCTGTGTGTGCTGTTTTTTTTTTTGTTTTTTTGGTCTTTTAGTTTGAATAGATGTTGGATGTGTACAGACTACTGTAGATGTGTACGCTTGGATGTGGGTTTACGGACCCACAGTGGACTGAATGTATTCTGCCTTCTATATATTTGTTCATGTGTGCTTGACAAGGGATGTCCATGTGTCTGTCCTTTATTCTGTGTCTATTTATTATTATTATTTTTTACTATTTTACTTGTTGCTGTGTGTGGTTCCCTTTTGTAGATGGCGACCCAGGAACCCGGCCCTGTCTGCCCCCTCCGATCCTGGCGCCCGCCTACTCCCTTGTAGACCCTTCCTTGGCCCATCTCCTTTGCACTTTTCTGACCGCAGAAACCTCTGGAAAGAAATAACAAAAACTACATGACAAAAAACAGAAAAGGAATGGAGGTTAGTGTGCCGGTGCAAAAGGAGTAACTCAATGAACAAGATGCCAGGTACAACAACAAGAAACTCGGCCTAACTTCTTTTTTTTTTTTCTTTCATTCCAGACGAGCGCAATCCAAAGATCTCCAGATAGACTGCCTCAGTCTGTGTCTCTACTGTCTCAGTGAAAATATATTCATACCGGCCTACCCTCCTCAACAACCAAACCCTTTGCCAAACCATACCTCATCATAACGCTGCATTGTGCCAGTGTGTGCCACGAGGATGTACCAGATCGTACCAGGAGGTCAGGTGGACCAGACCGCCAGTGTGGGGATCGGTGGCTCCCCGCTGAAGAAGAAGCTCAGTCGGGACGGTCGGCCCCTGGTGGTGGCGGGCATGCTGGGCTGCGTGTTGGTGCTGGCTGCCATCGTCTCCTGGTGCTACTACACGGCCTCCTTGCGTAAAGCCCAGCTGCTGAAGACTGAGCTGCTGAACCTCAACAAAGACGGCTTCGTCATCCGCAACCAGGCCGGGGCGGTCATCTTCCGCATGGCCTTTAAGTGAGTCTGAGCCTGACACAAGGGTATTTAGAAAAATAATGTTGTTTTTTATTTTACGGTCTACTACCATCTAACTAAGTTTTTTAATACCATGTTTGGTCACGAGATGGCAGACTAGGATGTAAACATAATAAGCACAACTATGGTTTTGACACTGAACAACCATATTAAGTGTTTCAGTACAGTGTGTTTTCGTCGTGTAGCCCACACATTTCCAAAAATGGGAATCATTTGAAGTTTGTGATATTGTGAATTATATATATATATATATATATATATATATATATATATATATATATATATATATATATATATATATATATATTTTTTTTTTTTAAATAGTGCATAAACATAGACATTGACTAAATAGCCTATATATTAGCCTTCTAAAATAAAATACAACCTATTAACAGTAGCTAAAATGACTTCTATATTGAACATGGCACTTGAACTACGTTCTGATATTAGATATATGCAATTGTAGACGTAACTAATTGGGTAGCTGTAGCGTTTTTATCGACACTTTTATTAACACTTGGTTTGTCGTACTGTTCCGCTGTAGATCAAAGTAGCCTACTGTAATCAACTCTAACAGGCAATCTTTTTCTATTATAGTCGGTACCACAAACTACAACGGCTTCATAAACAGTGGTGGGAAAAGGTGTTGATGCTTGAGGATTGGGGCTGAGTCTCTTTCATAGAAAATGGTTAGAAAAACCTTCTATGATCTAGCTTAGTTGGGAAGTGCAACATTTAAATTATTATTTTTTCATTTAACCCTGATCAATTGAAATCTAAATGAGTCTACTCCTATAGTACGACTGAATCGGCCCGTCTTAGTGCTCGTTCTGTGCTCTCCGAGTGGGTGAGGCCTGCTTTCTGGATAATAATAGGCAGCTTGATGCTAGACGTGGACATGACACCCTTAGGGAGGAGTAGTTTGTGCATGTGTTAAGTAGTCACATTCATGGACTGTAACAGACATGCAGTATGTCTTCCATTTACTGGATAACATCATGTCAAATGTTCAAAAACAATTTTAGAAAGGGGGAAATGTACATCAATTCTACAAAAAATGTTCCTTGCCAAAGAGTAATAATTGATTTTCTTCTCCGTGAACATCCCTTCAGGTCTGGCACTCTTGACTTGGACTCCTGTTCTAAGCAGGGCAGCATTCTGAGCTGTGCCCGCTCCGATTCTGGAAAGCTCAATTTCTTTGTCCAGACTGTTGGGTTCAAGGACACGGTGATGTGTTACCGCGTTCGCTGGGCGGAGCTTGAACACGAGCGCCCGGTGGAACACGCTATGGCCTATAATGACTCCCACTGGTATGGGGGGGCGGAGTCAGCGACACAACATTGGCCTATCAGGATCCAGGGCGAGGAGGAGCCGCTCCCCTTCATCACCAGTGACGTCTACACCAATCGGAACGCCTTTGGGGGGATACTGGAACGCTATTGGCTGTCGTCAAACGCGACCGCCATAAAGATTAACGATTCTGTTCCGTTTCACTTGGGCTGGTCGGAGAAGGATAGGACCATCCGGTTCCAAGCGCGTTACGAGGACTCTCCTTACAGACCGCCGGAAGGACAACCGGCCCTGCCTGAACTCAGCTACAGAGTTTGTGTCGGCCTTGATGTCACGTCTATTCACAAATACATGGTGCGTACTTCATAGATGGACTGCAGGCCAAGTCTTTTTTTAATTCAAGCCCTGAATTAAGCTATTGTCTTACTTGTAGGACTGCAATGATTAGTCGATCAAGTTGATCGACAGAAATTTAATCCAATCAAATTTTTATAATCGATTAATCGTTTAGGTCATTTATCAAGTACAAATATCACACATTTGCTGCTTGATGCTTCAGAAATTCAAACGTTTGGTTCATGGATCATTATAAAATTAATTTTAGATTTTCTTGGCTGCTTGTCAGCAAAAGCAAGCAAATTTAAGACACTTTGGACTGTGGTAACTTATGACATTTGCGATTATGACATTTTCTAGAGTAATAGATTAATCGAAAAAATAATCGTTGGATTAATTAACTATGAAAATAATCGTTAGTTGCAGCACTACTTACTTGTAATCATTGTATTTACTTGCTGACTTTGTGTTTATATTTTGTTTATGCTTAGTTTGAACAAACCAATGAGTTAATTATGGCGTATGTGCTTATTGTAATTTTTTCTCCTCTGTTCAGGTCCGGCGGTATTTTCCCAAGCCCATCCAGGCACCTGCCTCAGAGGTTTTCCAGCACCCTGTGTGGTCCACCTGGGCCATCCACAAGACGGCCGTCACTCAGGACAAGCTGCTGCAGTACGCCTCCGACATCACCAAGCACGGCTTCACCTGCTCCCACCTGGAGCTCGACGACCGCTACACGGCCGACTACGGGGAGTTCGACTTTGACCCACAGAAGTTCCCCAACGCCAGCGGCATGTTTGACCAACTTGCCGCAGACGGCTTCCGGGTGTCGCTGTGGACCCACCCCTTCGTCAACTACGACTCCATCAACTTCGCCGTCGGTGTGGAGCGCGGGCTGTTTGTGCGCGAGCTCAGCGGCGAGCTGCCAGCGCTGGTCAAGTGGTGGAACGGCATCGGAGGGATCCTGGACTTCACGAACCCAGAAGCCCGCGACTGGTACGCCTCCCACCTGCAAATGCTCAAGAGCCGCTACGGGGTGACTTCCTTCAAGTTTGACGCAGGAGAGACCAGCTACCTGCCCCGCCAGTTCAGCACCCTGGTGCCGCTGACCGACCCCTCTGCCTTCACCCGTCGCTACGCGGAGATGGCACTGCCGTTCCATGAGCGGGCAGAGCTGCGGGTGGGCTACCAGAGTCAGAACATCTCCTGCTTCTTCCGGATCATCGACCGGGACTCGGTGTGGGGCTACGAGCTGGGCCTCAAGTCCATCATCCCAACCGTGCTGACCATCGGTATCCTGGGCTACCAGTTTGTCTTGCCTGACATGATAGGAGGCAACGCATACCCTAACCGCACCACAGGTGTGTTGTGCACGGCTGCAGGGAAGTGAAACCCTGCAGTGTTTTTTTATGGGATGGAGCTATATGCGGTTTTTGTTAGTTTTATCTCGGCATAGTTATTGTTTTGTTTAGTCATGTAAATCAAGTTTGGCAGCTGCTTTGACAATATCTGTTCAAATCAATGCGCAGAGGAAATGTAAAAGCCTGCAACACTGTCGTTATCCATCCTTAAGGGGGGCATATCAAATGAATGCAGGCAAGGGCGGATTAATGCACAGGCTGGCCTAGGCTGTAGCCTAGGGGCCCCGCTTGTGCAGGGGCCCATAAACAAAACGTGTGTGCGTGTACAACATTTATATAGCTCTTTTCCCAAGTACTCAAAGTGGTGAAATGTATTTTAATTGTGATGACAGGTAATGGAAATGGTCTGCCAGACAGGGAGCTGTATATCCGATGGCTAGAACTGTCTGCTTTCATGCCTGCCATGCAGTTCTCCATACCTCCCTGGGCCTACGATGATGAGGTGAGGAAAAGCAGATGAAAGTGTTTCTTTTTAATACATCTCTGTTGAGGTGCTTTCAGGTGCATGTGTACTTAACAGAAATATTTATTATGGAACGTGAGAGATTCATGGTTTCAATAAAACATTTGGCAGCCCACATCAAGTTTATCGTAAATCATTCGCAGAAATGTAATCATGCCTGTGTGTCACCCCCAGGTAGTCGAGATTGCACGAAAGTTCACAGAATTTCACAGGAACCTGGTGGCCCCCAAAGTGCTTGAGCTGGCCGGCGAGGTTTTAAACACAGGCGACCCGATCATACGGCCCCTATGGTGGATCGCCAAAGACGACGAGGCTGCCTACAAGATTGACTCCCAGTTCCTGATAGGGGACGACCTGATGGTGGCGCCGGTGTTGGAGCCTGGCAAGCAGGAAAGGGACATTTACCTGCCGGCTGGAAAGTGGAGGAGCTACAAGGGGGAACACAAGGGACCCATGTATCTCACTGATTACCCAGTGGACCTGGATGAGATAGCCTTCTTCACATGGGTACATTGAGGACGAGGTTAGACGAGCAGGAACACACAATCACACACATGCACACAGTCGGACAGGAAGGGGGGGTAGGATATGTTGAACCGTTTCTAAACTCGTAGTAGCTAACTCCATCGCTGCTCTCACCCTGCTGTCAACCATAAACTGCTTTGCTAATGGTTGCAATGCTCTGCGCACAGTTCAGGTCCGATTTTATCTTCAAGCCATCGTCATGTGCCTTGCCTTCCACAGCCTTTAATAACACTGACCTGAGATTGTACCATGTTGAGCAGTCTTCCTGCTTAAGCTTCCTACCCACTAGGTGACTTTTAAAGTCGGGGTGGACTTCGGCAGTACTACACACACAACTGGTCTTGACCATCTGTCCACAGAGCCGACTTCAGCCCTGATTGCCCTCTCCCTGAGAGGGAGTCGGCGGCCCTAGAATTGGTGGGTTTGTTGCCTAGTGGGCAGGAGCCTTGAGCAGCCGTCCAAGTCCTGCTCTCTCCTAGGCAGTTGAACTAGGTGTCATTTTCTTGTTGAGTTTGAGTATAGTTCCATAGTGTGTTTAATGCTGCATTGGTCCATATTTTACTGTCAGCTGCTATGAAAGTACACACAGTCCAATGTGTCTATACAGACTATAGCAACAATGTCTTTAGCCTTTGCTTTGTCCGCCATAGTCCAACTATATAGCGAAACACTCAGTCACTCACCCTGTCAGTGTCAAAAAGCTCTTAGGGTTCCTAGTGTACCTAGTGGTAGATGGCTAAAGATGAAGTAATGCTGCTTTAGTTTTGTATTTTAACACAAGTGGGAAACTATTGCACTACTGTGTGACAGCATTCGGGGAATTAAGTATGATTGCATCGGCCTTCTCCATTGGTCATTTTAAACAGAAGGATGATGTGACCATGGCGTTGTGAAATAGGAGTATACTACTGAGCCTGATACCTGTGTAAACAAGTTCAACCACTGGGAATTGGTGATTTAAAAAAAAAATATTTTGTCAATGGCATTCGTTCATTGATGGTCTTGTGAGACCGTCCTGATCTTGCGAGTTCACTTCCCGTTTCTCTCTGCCTGGCCTCCAGCCAGTTGAAAGGCTCCTCCAAATATTACAAAAGAATTGGACCAATCAGTGCTGGGGGGGGGGTGTGGGTCAATTGCTGCCCAGCCAAGACCAGACTGATATTCATTGCGAAACACAAACTTGAATATGCATAGTCTCATTAATTTATTGGCAAAGAAAATTCATAAAGAATCGCTTTGTATCCATGAATACTATGAGGCTTTCTATTAGCTGGACACAAAATGTACTTTGAAAAATGCTTTGACAATGTCTGTTCAAATCAATGCTCAGAGGAAATGTAAAAGCCTGCAACATAAAAGCTATATAAAATACCACACTAAAATACCACAGCTATATAAAATACCACACTCACTCATTTATGAGCAGGGTTTTATTTCAGGTGTTTAATTGTTTTTGTTTGAAAGGAAATTCCACCCTGTATGACGTTTATGAAATGGAAGATATGGTATTTTCTTTGCACATTGCTTGTTATGTATTTTTAATGGACCACTGTAATTAATTATGTGAAACAATTGCCAAATCTAACAAATGGATGCATGGGAAATGGATTATTGAATTGACCCTTTTTTTCATTGTTCTCATGCCTTTTTTTTCAGGCATGCATTTGCTTAATGAATAGGCGAATTAGCTGGCTTTGCCTCGTATGGAAATAAAGGGTGATAGGTTTTCCCTCCACCATGATTGTACTAACCTCCATGTGCCATAGAATAAAGATTGCCTGGGTTTCATCAAGACATTTCCTGGTTTTGTTTCTCAGCAGAGTACAATGTCCACTCACACTATGGGGGGTGAGAAGGGTCACGGTGTACTAGCAACACGTACGTTCGTGTGGTGTTCACACACACACACACACACACACACACACACACACACACACACACACACACACACACACACACACACACACACACACACACACACACACACACACACACACACACACACACACACACACACACACACACACACACACACCCTGCACCCAAGTGTATTATACTTCAATGGATAGCATAGACTTCACTTACAAAACAATGTTTCATTTATTTATTTAAAGGATAGTGCACATTAATCAACATTTCTGTAAATGTGCCAGTGTTAGCCAGCAGGCTAATTTTCAACTGTAGTCCTTTGGCAAGATGTAGGCACTAAAGTGAAATGTTACTTAAATATCATGGCCATGGGGCTAAACAGGCAAGTATACATTTACATAGCATGCAGCCTTATCGTTATTACAGTCTTAAGACTGACAGTTATTTATCATTCAACAAGTGTTCAATATCATGTGAAGCGCTTCAAGCCCTCGAGGATTAAACTCAAAAAACCCAATGGGGAAAAAGAGAAACCTTTAAAGAAAAAGAGGGGAGAGACCAAGGAACACGTTTGGTTTAGCTATCATTTTGAAGTTAAGTTTTGAAATGGTAAAGTTTAGCGGTGTTTAGGTATACGGTGAGTTATGATTACGTTTAGGTACTATGTTAAAGATTTTTAAGTTGAGGTATTAGGTTAGAGCGTTTAGGGTCGGTATTTGAGGTTTAGAGGGTTTAGGTATTAGGTTAGATGGTTAAGTTTAGAGGGTTTAGGCATTAGGTTAGATGGTTAAGTTTAGAGGGTTTAGGCATTAGGTTAGATGGTTAAGTTTAGAGGGTTTAGGCATTAGGTTAGATGGTTAAGTTTAGAGGGTTTGTTTCCAACCGTGTCCCTTTAGTCGTCCCCTTAAAACGAGGGTTCCCAGTTAAGTGTGTTAGAAGTACAATAGCTGGGATCACAGACATGGTATACAGAAATAAAATGGACAAATCAAAACATTGGGGTTCGAAAACATACTCCCCCAAAACGTGATGTAATGTGACATACTATGGTTCATGTCATCAGTATGGTGTGTAGTAGGCAGAGTTGTAGCACTCTGTGTGGATGGGAGTGTAGGTGTAGCCAGGTGTCTTCAGGGTGGACGGCGGTATAGGACACTGGTGAAGCTCAGTCCTGGTCAGTCATCACTCTGTAGTAAATTGCCAAAAGTAAAGTCAGTTTCACATTGTGCTGGAGCATTTAGAAAAACCAAATGGGTGAAGTAAATGCAGTAACGGCACCATTTGGGGTTTAACAGGCCATTACATTTGGTAATTTAGCAAATGATTTTATATAGACTTACAGGTGAGGCCGAGAACAATCAAAGCATTAAATCATTACAGCAACCAAATAAAAATGCAAGCGCTGGATTACCAGGTTTCTAACAAATGTTAAAAGCATGTGGTGGAGCATTTGAGTTACTGCATCTAAATGAATACTTGCTATAACAAAAAACACTCGTCAGTTGAGCTGTTCCCAGAAAAGCAGAGTCTTCAGACCTTGCTGTTTGATACATTTGGTCCATTTAATAAAGCAAAGTAAATATTTACCACAGCTCACCTGGTTCTCTGCACCATGGCCACTCGTCTGCTGCACACCCATCTCTTCCTCCATCTACACCTGAAAGAAAATAAAGAAACTATTGATCCAGAGAGGATGGGTTGTTTTAGATGAGTCACTGGTGTCAAAGTAACTTGCCAACCAAAATGAAGCATGTTGAATTCATGCTAATCAGAACTAATTCAAATTCTAAGTTCAGCATCTTACCTGGTCCACATTGTGGTCTTGAAGCCGCTGTACTGCAGGACTTTGGTCCATCCACTGCTCCTGGCTGCTGTCCTGGGGTTTAGAGAACATCACCATTCAGTCACCAAGCGACTTTGAATGCACGTCTGTGGGCATTTCCACCACGCCTCGCAGAAAGATCAAAACCAAAACAGAGTGTCATCATAAATATGTACAATACAATACAATACAACTTTATTAATCCCACTAGGGGCAATTAGTTTGAGCAGCTTGTATACAGACACAGTAATATACAAACAACAAATACACATACACAACTACGGAGCATTTAGTAGTCGAATTGCAGAGGGGATGAACGACTTGGAATGGCGGTTTGTTCTGCAAGCAGGTAAAGCGTAGCGACGCCCTGATGGCAACACAGAGAATTCACTTTTAAGAACATGGCTAGAAGAAGCCAAAATACCTGCTGCTTTCTTAATGATTTGCCGATTGCAAAAAGAACTCAAGTCCCTTTGTTTAACCCCGGTGATCTTAGAACAGATGTTGACAATACTGTTCAGGCTGTTTCTGTCTTTTACTGTGAGGCTGTGAAACCAGCAGATAAAGGAAAAGCTCAGGAGACTCTCAATAAAAGATTGATAAAAACGACAGAGGATGACGGGACTTACAGAAAAGGAATTTAGTTTGCGGAGAAGGTGAATTCTCTGTTGCCCTCGCTTCACAATAGCCTCAGTGTTTACATCAAACCTAAGGTGATCATCGAAAATAGTACCCAGATATTTATAAGATGTAACTATTTCCACACTTTCCTTATGTATGATACACTCTTTGGCTGTATTTCTGTTCCGTCTAAAATCAATGATCAGTTCCTTGGTCTTAAATACATTTAAGTCCAAGAAGTTATCATCACACCAAGAAACAAAATCAGTGAGAGCATTCCCGTGGTCTGATTCTGAGCCTTGGAGAAGGGACAGTAACGCGGTATCGTCAGAAAATTTGACCAAATAGCTGCTGCCCTCTTGACTGCTCCTGCATCTGTCAGTATACATAATAAAGAGTAAGGGCGAAAGGACACACCCTTGTGGAGAGCCTGTGGACATAATTAGAGAATCTGAGAAACGGCCATTTACAGACACTCTCTGCACTCTATCAGTCAAGAAGTCCAAAATCCATAATACAATCTGGTGAGGTAATTTAAAATCACATAACAACCTTTCTATTAAAAGATGCGGCTGCATCGTGTTGAATGCCGATGAAAAGTCTGCGAACAAGAGCCTGGCATGGGCTTGCGGCTTTTCTAAATGTTTGTACAAATTATTGAGTATTAAAAGCTTTGCGTCCTCAACACCTCTCCCTGACTGGTAAGCAAATTGAAGTGGGTCAAGTTTTTCATCCACAATAGATAAAACAAGGTTTTTCAAGATTTTCTCTAAGATTTTCATTATTAATGATGTTAGCGCAACTGGTCTAAAATCATTAAGTTGTCTAGGATTAGTGATCTTTGGGACAGGTATCACTGTGGAGGATTTCCAGATTGCGGGGATTTGGTTAGAATCAAGTGATCTCTGAAAGATATGGTGAAGGACACTGCTAAGCTGGTCAGCACAGTAATGCAGCGTGCGCCCACAGATGTGATCTGGACCAGGGGCCTTCCTGATGTTTACACGTTTTAGAAGATCTCTAACACATTCCTGACTGATGACAATATCACAATCAGAAGAGAGGGACTGTCTAAGGAGAGAGATACTGCTAGAGAAATCATGTTTTTCAAAACGGGAATAAAAATCGTTAAAAGTATTTGGGAGATCTGCATCACTTATTCCCTCGATGTTAAGAGGTTTCCTATCAGTGTCACTGTTTCTCTGATTGATTGAGGACATGGATTTAATTCCCTTCCAAGCTGCCCGAAGATCACCACTACTGTACTTATGTTCCACCTTATCCTTATACATTCTTTTAGCTTTTCTTATCTCATTCCTTACTTCTCTGGTAATTCCTTTCTTTTCCTGGCTATTCCCTGTATAAAAAATGCTTTTCTTCTTGTTTATGACATTTTTTAGTTCTTTAGTAACCCATGGTTTGTTATTAGGGAAGACTGTAATATTTTTACAGGGAATATTGGTGTCCACACAGAAGGATATGTAAGAAGAAACAGTTTGAGCCAGTTCATTTAAGTCAGAGCATGAGCTATAGAATACATCCCAATCTGTACAATCAAAGCAAGCTTGTAGACTTGCAATGCTGTTTTCCGTCCAGCATTTAACTGATATAACTGTTTGCTCTTGTCGCTTACAGATGGGCTTGTAAATCGGCACAAGGAGTATACTATTGTGATAGGATGCTCCAAATGGAGGGATAGACAGGGATCTGAAAGCGCCAGGTACTGAGCCATAGCACAAGTCAATAGTAGAGTTCTTCTTAGTAGTTGCACAGGTAACATACTGTTCATATGTTTTCAATGTCTTCTGTACCTGGCAATGATTAAAATCTCCTAAAATGAATTTTGGAGCGTCGGGGGAAAGAGCGTCCAGTCTGTTGGTCACCTCCGCGATCAGCTGATTGACTGATGCGACGTTCGCCCGCGGATTAATGTAAACAAGGGTGAAGAAAAGCCGGGGAAACTCCCTCGGCAAGTAGAAGGGGCGAATTGAGATGGATAGCAGCTCAAGGTCTGGGGTACATATTTTTTCCCGGACCACGACAGTATTACAGTACCTCTCATTAATGTAAAAACACACTCCGCCTCCACGGGATTTGTTTGTTATGAGAGGCGACCGGTCCATACGGACAGGGTACCCAAAGCCGGTTATATGTAGGTCCTCGTTAGGATCCGCGTCTCCCAGCCACGTCTCGGTAAAAGCCAACAGGCATGTTTCTCTAAAGTCACGCTTACATCTAGAATGAGCCTCCAGTTCATCCATCTTGTTGCGAATGGATTGAACGTTTGAGAGAAGAATAGTTGGTAGCGCTGGGAGCCGGCGTCTGTCCCTTAGACCATATTTCCTCAGTCTGCGTTGAACGCCTCCCCTCCTTCCTCTCTTCCTCCGGTGCTTTTTGGACAATATTCCACTTGCTGCAGCCTGTAAGCTACTTATTCGCAGCGATCGGGGAATGTGCAGAATATTGTCACTTACTGCCAGTGGACGAAGGGCAAGAAGTAGCTCCCGGCTGTAGGTGATAGCCTCGCCGCCGCCAACATGCTGTCCACAGGCAAATCGGCTAAAAAGAGTCCAAAGTGCGGCAAATACCCCCAAGTCGAATCCCCTCATGATTAAAAACTCTTCCACGTAAGCTCCAAGGCGAAAGTTAAAAAATTAAAATTATGGTTAAAAGGTACACGCAGACAAACAGTCAAACACACAAGCTGCTCCCGGGTCGCACAGGTAACGTGAGCGCCCAATCATGTTGCTGGAATCATGTTGTGAATAGTCTCTGAATGGGTGGGCAGGTACAACAGCGCTCCAATTCTAGTGTGAAAAGTTTTAGGTTTTATCTAATTCACGTAATTAAAAAATACATTATTTGGCAGTGGACACATTGGGAAGTGTGGATTACAAGGTTTCCGTCAAGCGTGTATGATACAAAAAAACCCAACTTGTTTAGCTATTAATGTAAATAAATGACAAATGTATCATAATCCTGCCGTTTGACCCCAGAGGGTTAAGAAGCAAGTAGAGGTGGGGCAGCTTATTTACCTTCTCTGAATAGACGAGGGGCTGATCACTGTCACCACAAGTACCTCCAGAAGACCGCCACCCGCGTCGCCTCAGTCACTTCTGAAAATCAACATTTGCACACAGGACATTTTTTTTTCTCCCCGTTTATTATGTATACATAATTATTATATTTCAACGGTACAGCTTTTTTTTTAAACACCTGAGTGACTGCGATTTTTGTTGTTGTTGATGTGTACGGGAGTTGCTGCTGCTTGTGTCAAAGGATTCATTCTTAGCAATTTAAACCAAGCCAAGAAAGAAATTCAAAGATTGGCATTTCAGTGTCTCACCCCCACCTCTGTTGGACTTGACCGCTCCTGGGCTCCTTCCACCTGTAGCTCCCAGCGCCAGTCCTGGATTTGACGAACTCTGTAGAGCACTTCTTGGAATTAAAACTGCCCCTGAACAAAAAAAACCTTTTAGTACATGACCCACTGTTTAAAAGCAAGCATTTAGAAATCTTAAATTCCTTAACTCACCAATATGAAGGGTAGCATGATGTCCGTACAAATCTCCCAAGTGGACCCTTGATGAAATTCGTAAGTGATGTTGAAATATAAAATTCGTCAAATTGGTTGTACTAAAGCAGCTGACTTTGCCAGTGAAGATGTTTAGGGTTGCCAAAGCGAATTCTAAAAAGTGTATTCAGCAATATTATTCAAATACAAAAGGTCAGTTGCGCTGGAACTACGGGTTTAAAGCTCACAACAGTTGCATTGTAGCAGACCATCTACTAAACTACAGGTGTAAAGCTCACAACACAGTTGCATCGGAGCAGAACATCTACTAAACTACAGGTGTAAAGCTCACAACACAGTTGCATCGGAGCAGACCATCTACCGAACTACGGGTGTGAAGTTCACAACACACTGGCCTGAACAAAGGGACCGCTAAAGGCAAAGCAAATACATGAAACCACATTGCACAGAATTAAAATAAAAAAGGTAAAATAACAAACCGAGCTGCATTCAAGAGCAGCTTAAAAATGTATTGAAAGTTGAAGCAGGAAAGAGTAGACAAGAAATGGGAGTGTTTTGTGTAGTGCGTGTGACATTGCACATAAAAATAAAAAAGTAAAATAAAAAAGGTAAAATAACAAACCGAGCTGCATTCAAGAGCAGCTTAAAATGTATTGGAAAGTTGAGGAAAGAGTAGACAAGAAATGGGAGAGTGTTTTGTGTAGTGCGTGTGACATTGCACATAAAAAAGTAAAATAAAAAAGGTAAAATAACAAACCGAGCTGCATTCAAGAGCAGCTTAAAATGTATTGGAAAGTTGAGGAAAGAGTAGACAAGAAATGGGAGAGTGTTTTGTGTAGTGCGTGTGACATTGCACATAAAAAAGTAAAATGAAAAAGGTAAAATAACAAACCGAGCTGCATTCAAGAGCAGCTTAAAAATGTATTGAAAGTTGAAACAGGAAAGAGTAGCCATGAAATGGGAGCCAAAACCAACCCACTCAACCAAACAGCCACGCGCCCAGTCAGTCGTCTCGTCTTCAATCTGAAAGATTGAGTAGTACTCACTGCGGGTTTCCTCGTGGCCGCTCCCCCGTTGGTGGCCACATGTGTCGGATCGTTGCGTCCAACAAAAAAAACTCACAAAAAGCCGCGGCGGCGCCTTTGTACAAGTAGCGGGGAGACTCAGGTGAGCTCAATTAACGGCCTAATGAGAAGGCGCGCGGGTGATTGGCTGTGAGCGAGAGGCGCGAGACGAGAATTAAAGTGAAAGCGCTCAATTACCGATTTATCGTCAGAAGAAGAAGAACCGATTTATCGTTTCTTTTTTTTTCTTTTTTTGGGGGTTGCGTACGATATAGGTATAACGTCCCCAACCCCCGTGAGGGGGGAGGAAGGCGCAGCGAGATAATGCGTCCACGTCCCCGGGAAGCGGCGAGGTCGGAGCGGGGGGCGCTGTAAAGCCAGAGGCCGAAGCCGCCGGCCACCTTCGCCCCGAACCCTTCCAAGCCGACCCAGAGCCGGTCACTGCTGCTACTGACTGTACGCACGGCGCAAGAGAGAGAGAGACCCCGGCTCTGTTGGCAGAAGAGCCATGGACTGTGTTTACTCTGAGCAGCATTTATGGGAATAAATTACAATATAATTTATTTGAATACTTTTTTTTTTTTTTCGGAATGAAGCGGGGTCGGTTTGGTAGTGCAGTTGAAGCACTGCACCACTGCACCAGCACAGTTGAGGCGTGGTGGAAATACCCCCCCCCCCTAGAACCGGGCCCGATAGCTAGAGAGGTATTTGTTAATGTGTGCTTAATTGTTAAATTGCTTTAGTCAGACAAATGTTCGTTGAACATGCCAACAAGTTAGCCTGGTTCCGCCCGCCTACGTACTTCAGCTCAATTTTCATTTCACTTCAGTGCGCGAATTTCAGTTATTGAGCGTAAGTACGGAGGCGAGCGGAGGCTAATGCTAATGCTCACTGCATCTGCCGTTTGTATACTGTGCGCAACGTGGTTTCTGGCGCATGAAATACGTCACGACCAAACGTTAGCGATTGGTTAAGGCAGATTCGGAGTGGCACTGGGCAGAGCCAATAGCTTTTAAACTTCAACAGCACCCGCCTTCAAGTGAGAAATCGTTTGTCTCTATAGCAGTTCTAGACCATGAGTATGAATGAAATGAGTACCAAGGTCTAGTTAGGACTAGGCTACCAACAAGTGTCTGTGATGTGAAAGGAGTTCAAGCAGGTGGAGACAACAGCTCCCCTATTGCTAGAAACCTGCACTGCATGTTGTAGGCTAAGTTTCTGCACACGTGTGTGGGTGTCTGTATATAAAGATGGAGATGGCCAAAACGTCTCGATCGCCCCCTGGTGGCTGGCTGCAGTATAGGTCATAACCCCGCCTCCTCCATGTTAGCGGATGGGACATGGGCCAAACTAAAACATCAAAGTACACGTCAAATACATTTTCCCAAAGATGGTTTCTGTCATTTTATGTAGTTCTTATCACGCTGGTGTAAGTTCAAGTGTTAATTATTGATGAGTTTGGTTTTGATCCACGCCCGGTTATTACATGGTGTAGTTTTGATCCAACGGCAATGGGAGGCGTTAGGACGGCCCACCGCACGGCCTCCTTTTGGCTGAGAGATTTGAGATTTTCACAGTGATCCCAAGGCACCCCTGGTTGACTGTAGCCTGGTCACCAGCCTCTCGTACTACATTTCATTTGTACAGAGAGTCTGGCCACTCACCATTGACAATTGTTAACTAACTGAAGGCGGGTGCTCTGTTGAAGTTTAAAACTATTGGCTCTGCCCAGTGCCACTCCGAATCTGCCATAACCAATCGCTAACGTTTGGTCGTGACGTATTTCATGCGCCAGAAACCACGTTGCTCGCAGTATACAAACGCCAGATGCAGTGAGCATTAGCATTAGCCTGGTTCCGCCCGCCTCCGTACTTACGCTCAATAACTGAAATTCGCGCACGACCTCTACGTCACTGTTCTCAGGCCGCGCCTCCTGTTCGCTGATTGGACAGGTAAAACTTTACCGGGAGAAAACCCGCGAATATGCCGAAAACCCAGACAGAGTACTGAAGGGAAATGAAAATTGAGCGGAAGTACGTCGGAGGGCGGAGCCAGGCTAGGTTGACTGGTTCAGAGGCCAAGAATTTATATGAATTTATAGCAACAACATTTATCTCCAAATTCATAATCGTATGTCCTTGAGGCCCTCTTTCATCTAAAAGAGACCCCAGGGGCCTCATGTACGAAGGTTGCGTACGCACAAAAACGTGGCGTACGCAAAAAAAAAATGTCGTTCCACGCTCACGTTCAGATGTATGAAACGTGAAATGACCGTGGAAATGTGCGGTGCCTCACGTCAACTTCATGGCTGGCGTACGCACGTTTCTATAGCTATTGTTCCTTTGGCGACACTTATAGGTGACGCTGGGAAACTGTTAATAATGTCAAAAACAATTAGTCATCAGAGTGATGTGCACGTCAGAGACACACTTATGAACAATTACCGTGTTTGCAATTATACGGGTGGATATAAAAGCATGCGCAATGTGATGAAGAAAATGGTATTACCGATGGCAGCGTTAGCGTTGTTAGAGGACCTTGCAAATGGTGCAATCCGATGTGAGCGAGTATTTAGGGAACGCGAGGATTTACTTGCAAACGATGACAATTGGCTCATAAGCCGATTTCGAATGTGCGACAAAGTATGCGGGAGTTAATAGCGTTACGGAATTTGCTCAAAAACAGCGCCACCTAGTGGTCTTCCAAGTGTGCGGCATGAAAGTGACGCATAGAATATATTCCTCGGCTTCACCTCCACCTTCAGATCCGACCACTTCTTCTTCACCTGTGTGTGTGTGCGCTGCTCGGACCCCACGGCATGTACAGCCTCACACACACACTCCCTCACTTTTTCTCTTCATATTGATCCCTGCTGACAGGGGACCAGAGAGAATCTCCCTCCGCGGCTCCACGTCATTACCACAATCTCCAACTCGGACTCTGTGAAATGTCTTTTCTTTCCTTTGTTCATGCTTGTGTTACACCCATAGAGTGCAAGCTGACTCAAGGGTTGGCATATTTTAGAAAAGATGTTATTCTGAAAGAATCAATTAAACAAAAAGACAAGTGAGTCGGCTGGTCTTCAGTGGCTTTACTGGTCCCGATTAACTGCCGACTGAAGAACGCAGCGCAGCCCACCGTTTATATAGCCGCGGGTGGTCCCGTGCCTTTAATAATAATAATCATAATAATAATAATAATAACCCTAACCCTAACCATAACCCTAACCCTAACCCTAACCATAACTATATCTTCAACACTTGTAAACTGAGCGGTCGTTGAGATTAAACAATCTTCTAGCTTGCTGGGCGCAGTAGAACCAATCAGGATAGAGTCGAGAGCACAGCTCAACCAATCAGGAGCAGGGTGGGGCGGTGCTTGGCGTGGCCATAGTGGGATTCGTAATTTCGCGTCGCGGCCACCAGCGCGAGTATAAATAGTTACCGTGCTCCCGTGACGTCACATTGTCGCGCGACAGCTTGGGAACGGCGAGTATACTGCGGCCTTTACTCTGAAGCCCCGGTGACGGTCTGAGTGTGCGCGCGCCGCGTACAGCGAGGAGGGGAGGGGCAGAGCGGCTGACTGGGAGTGAGAGATGCTTTGCTGAAGCAGCGGCGAGAAACACAAGTTACATATCTTAATAATTATGTTATTATGAGAAGTGTAAGAATTTTTTCCGGTTCATTCTGAGACTGTGGCGGGACAAATTAGACCATGGCGGGCCGCCACAATCTAAGTAATTAATGGGAAACACTGATTATTATATTATATTATTATAACAGGATATAAAGAGGAACAGGAGTATGGTTGAGGCAGGCCTTTATTGTATCATATGTTAATCGATAAATGGGTGTTGAGGGGAGTGGCTTCATGTGTTACCAAACCACTGAATTGGGGTTGGTCAGGTTTCATTCTCCTTTATAAGGACGCAACACATCATACGTCTTGTCCTTCACCAGCTCACCTGGCCATATCTATCATTTTATCATGATGCGCTTTTGTGGCTTTTTTGTTGTTCTTTGCTTGACAATATCCACCGGTAAGTAGCCCTTTTTAAACTGTCAAAACAAACTGAATGTAAAACTTGTATGTAAACTGTTCAACCCGTCCCCCCCTCATGCCTCTATGGTGTTGTCCTACGTGACAAACAATGTGTTTCTGTCTAGTCGGGGGGTTAAAATGCTACGAGTGTGTGGAGTCTGCCAACCCCTGCACCAACATCCAAACATGTGACGTTAACTCCATCGTCAACTTCGACCGCTGTTCCTCCTTCACCAAAAACGGTACGTTTTTTACTTGGAAAAAGGGTGTGTGTGTGTGTGTGTGTGTGTGTGTGTGCGCAGTAATCGGACTACTACCATGTTTTGCAGGTCTGACTACCAAGAGCTGCCTGCCAAGTTCTGTGTGCAACATGTTACCCATATCTTGCTGTGAAGGAGATCTGTGCAACAATGCCAACAAGTACATCGGACCAAGTTTCTTCCTCATGGTGTTGTCTTCAGCCGCATACTTCCTCTGAACCAGTGGCTTTGGAAAACACTTAAATCCTGTCGTACGCATGCAATTTACCAAACACCTATAAATAACCATATAAGGTCACCTTTAACACCTGTTAACGCCACGGGAAATGTTTGAGTGAATAATGACAACATGGACATGACGATTAGGCTACATCATCTACTACCCCTCCCCCTACTAAAACCCCCCCCCAAAAACGTAATTATTATATAGTAATTATTCGTGATTATGCAATTATATTGTTTGTATGTCCTGGTACTTACTTTGATATTCTGCGCGTAGTATTCTCGCACTCATCTCTGTTGTATACTAGCAAAGCAATGGGTTAATTTTTGGGTGGGCTTGAAACTTGTTCTTGTGAAATCCTTACTCTACCGGCGATGGTGATTTACTGTTGCACTTTCTTCTAACAAATGTAAGTCGCTTTGGACAAAAGTGCCTGCTAAGTGGCCTTAATGTAAATGGCAATGTAAATGGGATGGAAGTGTGAATAAATAAAGAAAATGAAGTCCCACCCACCCAGAAACGGCTGGTTATGCTTTTTTGTCCGGTTATTTTTTCTTTATACGTTCATCTTTCTCTCCTCCACCGTCTCTGTAATGATGACACATGCAGGCACATACCCAGACAGGGTCCAAGGGGGGCTGGAGCCCCTGCACTTTGTCCCTCAGAGTCAAAAGGGCCCTTTTTTGGGCT
The DNA here is from genome assembly GCA_030340625.1 of Merluccius polli. Taxonomy (NCBI): domain Eukaryota; kingdom Metazoa; phylum Chordata; class Actinopteri; order Gadiformes; family Merlucciidae; genus Merluccius; species Merluccius polli. The sequence continues at coordinate 22,010 of JAOPHQ010003150.1, read as the reverse complement.
GGTGTTACTTGTATTTTTTCTTAATTTGTTATTGAAATTCTATCAAATATACAGAGGGAAATGTACAGTAGTATCCACGAATAAATACATCTAGGCCTACACAGTCTAGCTTTTATGCCATTTCCTCAATAAACATTTCCAACCATAACAATCCGAAACCATTTAATCTACAATCAATACAATCAACATACAATGCTCTCTATACAGGTTTGGTTTTCTTCATACTGTGGCTTGTACTTCTTTTCATTGGGGCGGGGGGCCAAATTGTCTTTCTTGGGGGATCGGGGAATCCTCTCTCCATGCCTGTGCATCCCTGCTGAAATGGTTCAGGTCCGTATTCTGTGTTGGGGTGGTAGTGTTGTTCGGTATGGTTGTCTTGTCGGTCTCTTCTTAGTCCTTGATGTTCCTCTTCTACCACCATTTGGTGTGCATGGTTTTCCACAGAATCCAAGCTTGGGTGCATTGGGAGAGAGGAGGCAGTGGTACTATGTTGTCATCCTTGTCGTTGGGGGGGGGGGGGATCTTCTTCTGGAGCATCTTTGAGAGATAACTCAGCCGAAGGGTCTCAGGGTGCAATATGACGGTCCAGACATGGTTTATAGCTCCCAAGTGGAATGTATTTACAATGGTATGGCCAATACACGATATGATTTACAAAAAATAAACAGAAAAGAAAGTTAGAACTGAGAACTCATGGCTATTGTACTATAGCCTATGAGATATCCAAAACACATATCCTCCGGTCACAGCCTCCCCTGAAGCCAAACACCAACTCCTGAAACAACACCACCAACACCCATCTCTGACTCTGGGCAATACCATTCTCCTTGCAGGTAAGTATACTTCAAACATATACGTATTTCTAATGGTGGGTTAGCTTTTATGCCATTTCCTCAATAAACAGTTCCAACCATATAACATTCTGAAACTATTTATTATTTTAATAATAAATAATAGCCTACTTGCTTGTTAAAAGTTATTTACATATTATGTTCCTGCTATTAACAATGTTATCAATAATTGTGGACTTCGAACTCAAATAGAGATGTGACACTTCCATATTAACACTGCATCCGGGTTTCCTTTCCATGCCAAAACACACACACACACACACACACACACACACACACACACACACACACACACACACACACACACACACACACACACACACACACACACACACTGCAATGTCGCTTTATTCTTTGCTTTATTTCTTCTCTACCTTTTTTCATTGTTTAACAAGTATGTATGTTCTTTGTTACATAGGTTCAAAATAGGACTATCACTGATATGTGTAAAACAATAGGCCATCGACCTTGAACATTAAACTCATTTTCTTTTTCAATTTCTTAAACTGTTTATTTTTAAATGTTCTGCGTACAGTGAGCCTACCATTCAATACAGGGCTAGTTATATGTGTCATCATTATTTGTTATTGCCCCGCTTCCGACTCCGCCCCTCACGCTGTGATTGGTCGGACATACTTGGTGTTTCCAGCACCAAAAAGCCGACGGAGCCGTGCTAGACCTACCTAGCTGCCAAATATATTTGCTGCCGCTAGGGGGTGTCTAGAGTTCTAGGCTATATTCACGCAGCACTGATGCAGTAATCATCACGAACATAACCAACAGCAAATCCAGCTATAGCCTACAACGTCAGTCCTCATTATTTAAAGTAAATAGATTACATGAAAGAAGAAATGTTATCAATATCCACAAAACACTTGACTATACAACGTATTAGATGTAACACCACAAACATCTCTCAAAGTGAAAAAGCACGGCGGGTGCATTTCAAAACAGTCAACAGTGGTGATGAGCTTAGTGCGTTGCGGTGGAGATGTAATAGAACTCTCATCAGACACCTTTTATCTTTAGCCTTGTAGGCATATTTATTGTATCGACAGGTGGGAGTTGTTGTAGCTTTATGTTACTATATACTTTAGTACTACTGTACTGTGCGGGTTAATCTATTACTGTTGTAGTAATTCACACGGAGGCAAGGCGGCGGTCAAAGCACGTCTTTTACTTAAGCTTCAATATACAACGACAGACTAGTAATCAATCACAGAACCACAGATAGCAACATTGGCAGTGCAACATAATCGAGCACCGAGTGCTCGATCTAATATACCACATCCCTCTTTTCCAAGATTGGGGAGTCAACTACCTAAACTCTTGTGTATCAACATTAAGCATGCCCATTTTCAACATACATGTTCTAACAATCACTAAAGCATGTTTTCAATAAATCAGTGGCTTCTAATAAATTTTCACAAACCATTTTCCTGTTCGGTATTCTGTTAGATAAAGCAAATGAACATTTTGAACATTCATACAACATTCCAAGTTAAACACTCCTTTACCTCCTTAGTTTCAACTTGAAGGGTGTTTTTTTTTTTTTTTTTTTTTTTTTTTTTTTGTAAAGGTACACTTATTGAACAACAACATAACTTGTCCATGGGATCAGTATCTGTACCTGGTAGGGCACCTGACCGCTCTACCACTTCTGGTGTAGCATGTAGGTCTACTGTCCATATTCACAGGAGAAGGATCGTGTGGTGGTGGGACTGGTGGTGGTGGGTCTTGTGGTGGCGTGTCAACAGTCTCTGATGTCTGAGAAGTTTGTCCTTCCGAGTCCACATGTTCATCAAGACCAGTGTCTCTGAAAAGACTCGGGTGTATCTTCCTCAGATGTCGCCTGTTCCTCCTGAGCATCCCTCCTGCCGGTGTCTGCACGGTGTAGGAGCGTGGTTCGTCTCGCTGGCGGATGACAACTGCAGGCTCCCAGCCGCGCCGTGTATGCATGTGTACAGTGTCACCCGAGGTCAACGCCGGTAGTAGCTTTGCACGCTGGTCGTAGCGTTGCTTTTGGCGTGACTGCAGGTCCTGAACTTTGTCGTGGATATGCTGTGGGGGTTGACTGTTTCAGCACGGCACTGGAACATGGAAGTGTGCTCCGCAGGACTCTTCCCATCAACATTTGTGCCGGTGACATGTTCAGTCCTGTCACCGGTGTGTTCCTCAATGACAACAACACCAGATGTGGATCAGTGCCAGTCTCCATGGCTTTCTTCAGTGCATGCTTCACAGTCTTTATGGCCCGCTCAGCCATTCCATTTGAAGAGGGAAAACCTGGGCTTGAGTGTGTGAGTTTGAATTCCCACGAAGCTGCGAATGACTGCATCTCATAGCTTGCGAATGGGACATGATCGCTCACTAGCTCTCTGGGAATCCCGTACCTGGCGAAAACTGACTTCATTTTCTGAATTACTGAGTAGGCTGTTTTATCGGGTAGATTGAGCACTTCAGGATACTTGGTCAGGTAATCGACTAACAGAAGATACGACTGACCGTTCAACTCGAAGATGTCAGCTCCAACTTTCATCCATGGGAGGTCTGGGATCGGATGTGGAACAAGCGGCTCTGCCTGGTGTTTGGGCTGTAGCTGCTGGCACTGCGCGCACTTCTCCACCATTGTCTCTATATCTTTTCCCATGCCGGGCCAATACAGGACTTTTCGTGCTTTGGCTTTTGTGCGCTGCACTCCTTGGTGAGCGAGATGAAGCTTCTCCAAAATCAGTCTCCTGAAGCTCTGGGGAATGACGATTTTGTCTCCGACCATCACGATGTCGTTTTGTGTGCTGATATTTTGCCGCATCGCCCAATAGCTGTGCAGCTTCCTGTCCAGGCTACGCTTATTTGTAGGCCATCCTTTCATGTGTTTCTCACACACGGCTTGTAGCACACTGTCTGCTGCGGTTGCCTCTTTCAGTTGGATGAGTGTTTCCTCACTCAGTGCATCTGTGGCTTCCAAGGCATACACAACTTTCTCTTCACAGGGGTTCTCGTCAACATTTTCGCCATCTCTGCTCACTGTAGCACGTGAGAGTGTGTCGGCGATGTACATGTCCTTGCCTGGTGTGTACGTGATGCTTAGATCATACCTCTGTAGTTGTAGCAACATACCTTGCAGCCGCGCAGGTGCTTTGCTTAGTGGCTTGCGCACGATGACCTCCAGAGGCTTATGATCAGACTGCACAGTTACTGGTCTACCATAGACATATTGGTGGAATCTCTTGGCGGCAAACACTATAGCGAGCAACTCCTTCTCTATCTGTGCATACCTCTTTTCGGTGTCGGTGAGTGCACGTGAGGCATAGCACACTGGGCGACCTTCCTGCAGCAGACAGGCCCCCAGTCCATCTTTTGAGGAGTCCGCTTGTAGTGTTAGTGGCTTCTTGTGATCATAGTATCTCAGCACTGGAGCTTGTGTGAGGGTAGACTTCAGTGTCTGTAGCGCTGTGCTGTGGTGCGGGCACCACTGCCATGCTACATCCTTCTTGAGCAGCTGTCTGAGGGGCGCTGTGAGTGAGGCCTCTTTCGGTATGTATTGTGCCAGGAATTTTGTCATTCCCAGCAGGCGTTGGAGACTTTGTTTGTCTTCTGGGGTTGGCATGTCAACTATAGCTTTGATCTTTGAGTCATCGGCCCTCTGTCCTGCCGCTGTGATGACGTGCCCCATATATCTCACTGTGTCGACTTTGAATTGTATTTTGTCTCTGTTAAACTTTACCTTTGATGCCCTTGCTCTCTCCATTACCTTCTGCAGGATTTCATCATGTTCTCGCTCTGATGACGCCGCAATGATCATGTCGTCTGCTATGATGTATACACCTGGAATATCGCCGAAGGTCTCACAGTTCTTTTGTTGAAACACCTCGCTGGCAGACTTGATTCCAAATGGGAGTCTGAGGAAGCGGAACCGGCCCCATGGCGTGTTGAAGGTGCATAACTTTGACGATGGCTCGTCTAACTTGATCTGCCAGTATCCATCCTTTTCGTCCAGAATGGAGAAGATCGATTTCCCTGCTAGTCTACTGCGCACGTCTTCAGGAGTAGGGATCGAGTAGTGCTGTCGTTTGACTGCCCGATTCAGGTCACAAGGGTCCAAACACACCCTTAGTGCACCGTTTCTTTTCTTCGTAGCAACCAGACTGTTGACCCAGTCTGTTGGCTCATTGACAGGTGTTATCACTTTCCTTTTCTGTAAGTCTTTCAGTGTCTCTTTCAGTGAGTCCATGATAGACAGAGGAACATTTCTGCAGGCGTGAATCACAGGTGTGGCGGTTGGGTCAATGTGTATGTGGTGAACTCCAGGAAACTCGCCCAATCCTGTGAAGATGTCTGCGTACCTTTCTATCAGCTCCTCTTTAGTGGCTAGAGGTTTTCCTGGCTGCGGCCACTTTGCTGAGAGTGCCTCCACCCTTTTCACTAGCTGCAGCTCCTCACATGCGTCTCCACCCAGAATCGGCGTGTGTGATTGGCTGGTCACATGGAAATCTAGCTCAGCTTCACTTTTGGTCGTTCTGCATTTTAGACACACAACACCATCTGCGGGTACGCGGGCTCCACCAAATGCAATCAACACTGTCTCTGTGGGCCGCATTTGAATGGGACCTGGTATCTGCCTGTACATGGACATGGGAAGCACGTTTGCGTCGGCACCTGTGTCGAGCTTGAAATTAATCGCTATGCCTCTGATTGTGGCTGTTTCGTGCCACACAGTGTGCGTTTGACGTGTCACTTTTTTGTCATCATTCTGAACCATGCCAATGTATAAAGAGTCCACTTCACTCTCTATGTTATGTACAGTTTTTGTCTTATAGCTGCTGCTTTTTTTCAGTGTCGGCTTTACATACCTTCGAGAAATGGTTGTTTTTCCCGCATTTGTGACACACTGCTCCATAAGCTGGACATTGACGAGGCTCGTGCTTGTTGCCACACTTATGGCAGACAGTTGGTCCTTGCTTTTTGCTGCTGGTTTTGCTTTTGTTCCAGCTAGCCGTTCGTGTTTGCCCTGTTGCTTTTCTTAATGCATCCACTGAGGTGTCATGGACGACAGGTGACGTCTGCATCGCCTGTATTTGTGTTTTGGCCAGCTCTGCAGATCTACATGTGTCTATGGCCTTGCGCAGAGTTAGCTCATTATCACGTAACAGTCTCTCTTTTAGACGAGTGTCATTTATGCTGAACACTAATTTATCCCTAATCATGTCTTCTTCATTGCGATCAAACTCACAATTTTTGCTCTTCTGACGTAGCTCTGTGATGAATCTGTCCACCGATATTCCTGTTGACATCGTGTGTGACCAGAATTGATGACGCTCGAAAACAATGTTCTTTTGCGGGCTGCAGTAGTCCTTGAATGCTTTCAGAACTTCTTCCATAGTCGCGTTAGCTCCGGCTGGGGTAACTGTGAGTGTGTTGTACACTTCTAGTGCCTCTTCGCCAACAGTGTGAAGGAGAATGGCTACTTTGACCGTCTCTTCTTTGTCCAACGCACCTGAAGCGGTCACATACAGCCGAAACCGTTGTTCCCATCTGCGCCAGTTTTCAGCTATATTGCCAGAGAGTATCAGCGGCGATGGTGGCTTGAACTGCTCCATGTTCGCTGTACACTAAACTTCAGCTAGTTTGCTCACCGTCCTTGGCTCACTCCGTAACGCCAACTTCTGACACCATGTTGTAGCTTTATGTTACTATATACTTTAGTACTACTGTACTGTGCGGGTTAATCTATTACTGTTGTAGTAATTCACACGGAGGCAAGGCGGCGGTCAAAGCACGTCTTTTACTTAAGCTTCAATATACAACGACAGACTAGTAATCAATCACAGAACCACAGATAGCAACATTGGCAGTGCAACATAATCGAGCACCGAGTGCTCGATCTAATATACCACAGGAGTAACGTAACGTGCTGCCACTCTCCACGGCATCACCACACATGGAAAATAACTGAGACACCGGAACAGGTAGTGTAGGTGTCAGGTAACACAGAGGTAAAATCAACACTGCCCTCTACTGGACACGATGAGTAAGGGCGTACAACAGTACTACACTTAACACCCCCATTCGCTCTTAGCTTATTGTGGTACATTATTTTTGATAGAAAATAAAACAACAAAAACACATTTTGGCACACTATATTCTTTTCTTGCACTCTAAGTGCCAAACAAATACTGAGCAAACTTCTTCAGTTGTAGCTTAGTGGCTGGTTTTGTCATCAAGTCAGCAATCATGTTGTCAGTAGGACAATAATTCAAACATATTCTCCCACTATTCACAGTTTCACGTGTGAAATGATATTTGATATCAATATGTTTGCACCTTTGTCGGTTTACTGGATTTCTAGCTAATGCAATAGCTCCTTGGTTATCATCGTAAACCTTGGTTTGTGACACTTATCAATACCCTTGAGTAACTGTTGCAAATACATACACTCCTGTATGGCTGACCTGTAAGGCCATGTATTCTGCCTCGCAGGTAGACAGTGCAACTGTTGGTTGCTTTCGACTCTTCCATGAAATGAGTGCACTTTTCTCACTTAAACTGACACAGTACCCTGTGGTGCTACGTCTGTCTGTGACCTCAGATGCCCAGTCAGCATCACTGTGGACTATTAGACCAAGTTCACCTGTGTCATCCTTTTTAAAACATAACCCACGGTCTGTTGTACCTTTAAGATACCTGAACACATGCTTTGCAGTGTTCCAATGCTCCTCACTTGGCTCAGCAAAATGCTGGGAAAGTTTACTGACCACATAACTTAAGTCTGGTCTAGTGCAAGTAGCCAAATAGATCAAACTCCCCACTGCCTCTCGATAGATCCTTGGTTCTTCCATTTTTACAGCATTTTCTGTGTATTCGAGTTTTGACTCGCATGGGGTCTCTCTGGCCTTACAATCCTGCATCCCAAATCTGGAGAGGATTTTGTTCATTGTGACTTGATCCTCTGACTGTTTAAAATCTATCCCTAGAAAACTGTTTAATTTTCCCAGGTCTTTCATTTTAAACCTCTCAGTGAGCATCACTTTGACATTTTTCACAACCTCCTCATTGTTAGCAGCAATTATCAGATCATCAACCCACACAATCAGAATTACTTTTTCATTTTCTTTTTCCCTTGTGTATAGGCAGTTATCAGCAGGATTTTGATCAAAACCGTTTTCAGTGAGATATGCATGCAACAGAGAATTCCAGTTTCGGCCTGACTGCTTGAGACCATATAAGGACTTCTCTAATTTGCATACTAGCTTCTCTCCTGTTTTTGACTTTTTCTCATAACCTTCAGGTTGTTCGAGATAGACCTCACAGTCAATTGGTGCGTGTAGGTATGCGGTTTTCACATCCATTTGATGTAAAACTAGATCTTCCTGCACTGCTTTTTGCATGACTACTCTGACAGTTGTCATGTCAGCAGTAGGCGAGAATGTTTCCTCATAATCGATGCTTTGTTTTTGGCTATAACCTTTTGCAACAAATCTTGCTTTATACTTATCTGACCCATCCGTATTACTCTTGAGTGTATACACCCACCTACCCCCCACTGCCTTTTTGCCTGGTGGCAACTGGGTGATTTTGAATGTATCATTTTCTTTTAGTGACTGCATTTCGTCATTCATTGCACTTATCCACTGCCGTGACCTGGTTGATCGTATGGCATCCTGGTAATTTTGTGGTATGTCGCAAACTGCTCTATAACATGAGTCTATACAAGTTACCAGCCTGTCTGCTGTGTCTTCCATGTCATATTCCTGTAGGTGCACAGGCCTTCTCCTAGCTCTAGGTGGGTTCTTTCTTCCCTGACCCCCAGCGCTAGACTGTTCACCTTCAATCTCAGAAACAGAAACATCATCTTGAACACTTTGACCTGATGCATTTCCCATTTTTTCATCATCATTTTCCTCATTATCAAGGACCCTGGGGTGTACCTCTCTGTCCTGATACTCAGTGTGTGGTCTATGTGTTTGTGTTTCTTTTTCGTTGACCGTCTTGTTTGTGAATTTCACTAGCCTGTGTTTTTGGACCTTTTCTGTGTCTGGGTAATACACAAGATAAGCTGGGCTGTTCTTGTCGTACCCGATAAAACGACCCTGCTCACATCTAGGATCTAACTTCCCTTTCTCTTGTGTGTATGCAAAGCACACAGATCCGAATTTCTGAAGTTTGGACATGTCTGGCTTCTTGCCTGTGAGCATCTCATGAGGTGTTTTCTTTGTGCGTTTACTGTAACATCTGTTTCGCACATAGGCAGCTGTCTGTACAGCATAATTCCACATTTTGTCTGGTAGTTTACTGTCAAAAAGCATACACCTGCCCATCTCATAGAGGGTTCTCCAACCTCTCTCTGCCGTGCCATTTTGGTGAGGCGAATAGGGTGCAGATGTCTCGTGCTTAATCTTATTTTTGGTTAACAGAATTCCTTGCTCGTAAATTCAGTACCATTATCCGAGCGTAGACATTTAACTTCCCCAAAAGGGGCGGAGTCTGCTAAGAACCTCTCTGTGGCATGTACTGCATCACTTTTGCATTTGAGAAAATATACAGTCATGGCACCTGAATAGTCGTCCGTAAAGGACTGTGCATATTTGTGACCTTCTAAGCTTGGGGTTCTCATAGGACCGGCTAAATCAGTATGGACCAGTTGTAAGGGCTCTGTAGCCTTTCTGTCTGGCTCTCTATTTCCTGTCTGTGTGAATTTACCCTTTGCACATATTTCACACAGCTGTGCCGGCCTGGCTGTACTGCCTCTGATTTCCATACCTCTTACCACACCCATTAATTTTTGTACATCCTCATAATTGCAGTGACCCAATATTTCATGCCAGGTTTGCATGTCGTGGCACATATTGCATTTATCAACATTTTTCTGAACAGGCTGTCTCCCTTCTTGAATGTCACTGTCGTTCCAGCATTTGTTGCCCTCGCCACTGAGAAGATGTCGTGTGGGTAGGTTGGCATATACAGTGCCTCCTATAGCTGCGCTCTTTGTTGTCGTCCCTCGTTGTCTAGCAGATAGATCAGCGCCGTCCCTCTGCGTTGCGCCATCCCACTGCACTTGGTCCCATCCGCCAGCTCGATAGAATGGGTGTCGGGCTGGAATGTGTTGTCAAAGCTCTTGAACTTGGCGATGTCATTCACAATATGAGATGTCGCTCCGGCGTCCACCATTATCCCTTTCTTCTTCACGTTGACAGATGGCCTCTCGTTGGTTGCATGCTTGGCCATGAAACATTGATCCCCGTCGTCGATGTCCTCCTCTTCTTCTGCAACTTTTCTGGCTCCGTCTTTTCCCTTTTTCCTGCATAGAGACTCTGCGTGTGTGTTACTCTTGCAGTGACTGCACCACACTTTCTTGGTACACCTGGTTCTGATATGTCCTTTTTCTCCACATTTGTAACACGTCAGAGTGGCTTCCCCTTCCTTCCAGTGTGTCTTGGTGCCTTGTTTGCTTTGCTTTGTGCTAGTCTTCATCATGGTTTTCATCACGCTGTCTGCAGGTCCGGTTGTCCTCATCTTCTCAGATTCTTCATAGACCCTCAGTCTTCTCTTGAAGTCCTTGAATGTCACGTTGTACTCATTTTGTGTAACGTGGACAGCCAGTGGTCTGAATGAGTCTGGCAGTCCATTCAAAATGGTGGCTACAAGCAGCCCGTCACTCATGTTCTCTCCTGCATCACGAAGAGCTGAAATTATATTCTCAGCCCTTATCATATAATCAGTCACAGTCTCATTCCCTTCCATTTGTATGGTGGTCAATGAAGTGTACAGGTTTAGAATCCTGGGCTTGCTCTTTCCAGAATAATGTTCTCTTAATAATTTCAAGGCTTTCCTTCCATCATCAGCGGCGTCATGTCTTATCAATGATAGGCTCTTATCATCTAGTGCATTCACTAGTTGAGCATAACAATCTGCATTCTTCGCTGGATCTGCAGCTATGGCAGCCTCGCTAGCGGGCTCTCTCAAAATGGTGTCTTTCAGCTTCATAATGTGTAAACGGCTAAGGAATCGCATTTCCCATAGATCATACTTATCTTCTGTTCCGTCAAAGACAATCTGCTGTTGTAGCGTTCCTGCTCCGGCCATTTTCACTTTTATTCTTTTTATAGTTCGCAATCTCCAAGACGTTGCTCAGGCTGTGGCTTGTAGAGTCCTCAATATTCGCAGGGGTCTCTCGGCGCCATCTTTATCCAGGCTCGTCTAGTAGCTTCTCTTGGCTAACAGTTCTTTTTACTTCTGTTACCTTGTTGTTGCTCTAGACTTGCGTTCCTGGGCCCAGAACCTGATGAGCTTAGTGCGTTGCGGTGGAGATGTAATAGAACTCTCATCAGACACCTTTTATCTTTAGCCTTGTAGGCATATTTATTGTATCGACAGGCGAGAGTAACGTAACGTGCTGCCACTCTCCACGGCATCACCACACATGGGCTGTGTTCCGAAGTGGAGGCTGCAGTCTCGCTAGAACTCTTCCTTACGAGTCGCGTTCTATAGAGATGAGACTAGAGTGCTGCCTAGTGGTTGAGAGCGTTCTATAGAGATGAGACTAGAGTGCTGCCTAGTGGTTGAGAGCGTTCTATAGAGATGAGACTAGAGTGCTGCCTAGTGGTTGAGAGCGTTCTATAGAGATGAGACTAGAGTGCTGCCTAGTGGTTGAGAGCGTTCTATAGAGATGAGACTAGAGTGCTGCCTAGTGGTTGAGAGCGTTCTATAGAGATGAGACTAGAGTGCTGCCTAGTGGTTGAGAGCGTTCTATAGAGATGAGACTAGAGTGCTGCCTAGTGGTTGAGAGCGTTCTATAGAGATGAGACTAGAGTGCTGCCTAGTGGTTGAGAGCGTTCTATAGAGATGAGACTAGAGTGCTGCCTAGTGGTTGAGAGCGTTCTATAGAGATGAGACTAGAGTGCTGCCTAGTGGTTGAGAGCGTTCTATAGAGATGAGACTAGAGTGCTGCCTAGTGGTTGAGAGCGTTCTATAGAGATGAGACTAGAGTGCTGCCTAGTGGTTGAGAGCGTTCTATAGAGATGAGACTAGAGTGCTGCCTAGTGGTTGAGAGCGTTCGGAGTTTGGAACGACTTCCTAGTGCGGAGGCGCTTCCGCTTTTTTTTTTTTTCAGCGGGTCAAGTAATCATGCAATCATTGTAATCATGGCAATGCCAACGATGGTAAATGTTTTAATAGTTTAACAGTTGTTTAAACACCAGGTAGGCTACATAGCACTACTATTATTAACACATTACTCCATGCAAATAGGCTATAGCATGTGTTGCAAACACGTTCAAAAAATAACACGGGTCTTTTCGCTCAACGTTTTTTTTTTTGCATGTCATGGTGAAATGAATACAGCACAAAATAATTCGGAACATTTTAAAATAACTTCACTTACATTTGAACGTGTATTGCCTTTCTTCCGCCATTTTTAAATACCCCCGCCCGCTACGCAGAGGATTGTGGGTATTTTAGCTCGACGAGGATCCATCGATGCATGCTTCAAAATTGTCCAGAATTCTCAAAAACAAAGGCTGCGAAAAGGGCGCGAATTTCCGAGTGCTCTCAACTTTGGAACAGTGCTTGGCGCCGTTCTATGACGCGGCGTACTTGAAAGGGGGTCCGTTAAGCATTCTTCCTCCACTTCGGAATGCGGCCATGGAAAATAACTGAGACACCGGAACAGGTAGTGTAGGTGTCAGGTAACACAGAGGTAAAATCAACACTGCCCTCTACTGGACACGATGAGTAAGGGCGTACAACAGTACTACACTTAACAATTACTATCCAAATCTAATACTCTCATCCGTTTCGGCAAGTGGCACATCTCTACTTATCACATACATCCAATAGATCAATAAACGGACATTCAAATCAGCTTTACACATTATTACACTGTAACCTGACTATACAAAAAGCACAATATATACTATCTGTGCATACAAATGACTCATTTTACTGTGACGATCATACAGCTTACGTCTGCTGTGTTAATGGATGTAATACACACTTACTCCACAAATTAGCTCACGGAGGAATTCAAGCATTTACAACTATACCAACACAAACATAAACATCTTTAAACTCTTATTAAATGTACATTTGTTACATAAAACCATGTGCAAAATACCCGTTGCGTGTTTCTTATTTACAGGTGTGGGACTATGTAAGTGTAATGGCTGCGAACAGTGTAACACGTGACTGCCTGCAAGACAAAGGCAGAGGCGACGAACACCCGACATACCGTCTATACGCGCGGCGGGTTTTCAAGTTTATCACAACATCAATTAACATACGCAAATAACACTACCACTCACCCTTAGCGTATGTACACACAAATAAAAGCATAAACAACTTCAATCAATCAACTTTTATCGTGTACTGTGAAACAGACAGTGAAAGAACGATGAAGACACGGATACCTGTGCTGTCCACGTGGCGTCTGACATAGACATATATACATAGACGCCTCATGACGTGCTGGAACATAACCCAGCGTCGCCGCCATATTGGTTGGGTCTCCTCACGCTAGTCTAGCATAGGAGTCAACGGGAGAGCTATGCAGTATTTTGTGCAGCGTACGGCGCAGTATTGACACCCGATCGCGTGGGATTACCTTTAACAAGTAAGATTGAACAATAATTATTATTATTTAAAAAAATATATATATATTAGGCTATTAATTCGTCCTGTATCATAAATAAATCTCTGCCATTTGTAACAAACCAAACCGTGTGAAAATCCGGTAAAAATTGGGGGAGTTCTGCTTATTATTGTAGTTGGGGATACACTTCCTCCATAGAAATGAATGCACTGGGGACCCATACAAGATGGCGGCCGCGCTGCTACGTCAGCTCTAACGGGCAGCGTCAGTCAGGGCCGGCCCAAGCCTTGTGGGGGCCCTAAGCAGAATTTGATCTTTTGGGGCCCCCGTCCTGCGCAATTGTTGAGCGGGGGGGGGGGGGGGGGGGGGGGGGGGGGGGCGGGGGGGGGGGGTGCTACCGGAGAATTTCTATTGCGCGATTGTTAAGCGGGGGGGGGGGGGGGGGGGGGGTTGAATGAATCACATTCAACCCGTAAAAATCAACAGAAAGGTTAATATCCTCTTTCAATGAAATTATTTTCAAATTAATGTGGTGACACATTCTTGGGTTCACTACATAAGTAATGATCAGATTGTAGATCAGCAGTACTCTGACATGGATACATAAGCCCCCTGAATTTGGGGTTTCAAAACTTCCTTCTATTTTCATTTTCTGTATAATTTTGTTACACTGCATGTATTTTATAAATAAGATATACGGTACATATAACTACTGAACAGACTGATTTTACTAACATGTTTTTTTTAGCATCACACAGAGAGGAAAATAAACCACAGTATTTAATGTTATTCAAAAATACCCGCACACACGCACACACACCCAACCAATATGTAAATATCGTTTATAGGAAGCTGGCAATAGCCTACAGAAAAGGGGGTGACTCATCACTAAGCTACCAAAACTATGCAAAACCTCTATGTTTATCTTTCGCAAGCAATCATACATTTCTGTATTGAAATGAATTGCATCTTTGTAAGTTGTCCGGTATGACGGACATAACATTATTTTAATGATAATTAGACTTGTTTACTCGCGAGCGAATTACAAGGTGAAAGTGGCAAGTCCTACTGACCTGCTTCAAAGTTTTTTAACAGATATATAACATAACAAGTAAGTAAGTGTTGTTTAATCATGGTTTCATAATCTAAACAGTGCCTTATTAAATAGAGACGACCTTAGTAACGACATGGTAACGTTACCTTATTACTCCAGTAAATAGAGACGACCTTAGTAACGACATGGCAACGTTACCTTATTACTCCAGTAAATAGAGACGACCTTAGTAACGACATGGTAACGTTACCTTATTACTCCAGTAAATAGAGACGACCTTAGTAACGACATGGCAACGTTACCTTATTACTCCAGTAAATAGAGACGATCTTAGTAACGACATGGCAACGTTACCTTATTACTCCAGTAAATAGAGATGACCTTAGTAACGACATGGCAACGTTACCTTATTACTCCGGTAAATAGAGACGATCTTAGTAACGACATGGCAACGTTACCTTATTACTCCAGTAAATAGAGACGATCTTAGTAACGACATGGCAACGTTACCTTATTACTTATTAAATAGAGACGACCTTAGTAACGACATGGCAACGTTACCTTATTACTTATTAAATAAAGACGACCTTAGTAACGACATGGCAACGTTACCTTATTACTTATTAAATAGAGACGATCTTAGTAACGACATGGTAACGTTACCTTATTACTTATTAAATAGAGATGACCTTAGTAATGACAAGGCAACGTTACCTTATTACTCCAGTAAATAGAGACGATCTTAGTAACGACATGGTAACGTTACCTTATTACTCCAGTAAATAGAGACGATCTTAGTAACGACATGGCAACGTTACCTTATTACTCCAGTAAATAGAGACGACCTTAGTAACGACATGGTAACGTTACCTTATTACTCCAATAAATAGAGATGACCTTAGTAACGACATGGCAACATTACCTTATTACTTATTAAATAGAGATGACCTTAGTAACGACATGGCAAGATTACCTTATTACTTATTAAATAGAGATGACCTTAGTAACGACATGGCAACATTACCTTATTACTTATTAAATAGAGACGATCTTAGTAACGACATGGTAACGTTACCTTATTACTCCAGTAAATAGAGATGACCTTAGTAACAACATGGCAACGTTACCTTATTACTTATTAAATAGAGACGACCTTAGTAACGACATGGCAACGTTACCTTATTACTTATTAAATAGAGACGACCTTAGTAACGACATGGCAACGTTACCTTATTACTTATTAAATAGAGACGACCTTAGTAACGAAATGGCAACGTTACCTTATTACTTATTAAATAGAGACGACCTTAGTAACGACATGGCAACGTTACCTTATTACTTATTAAATAGAGACGACCTTAGTAACGACATAGCAACGTTACCTTATTACTCCAGTAAATAGAGACGACCTTAGCAACGACATGGCAACGTTACCTTATTACTCCAGTAAATAGAGATGATCTTAGTAACGACATGGTAACGTTACCTTATTACTCCAGTAAATAGAGATGACCTTAGTAACGACATGGCAACGTTACCTCATTACTCCAGTAAATAGAGACGACCTTAGTAACGACATGGCAACGTTACCTTATTACTCCAGTAAATAGAGACGACCTTAGCAACGACATGGCAACGTTACCTTATTACTCCAGTAAATAGAGATGATCTTAGTAACGACATGGTAACGTTACCTTATTACTCCAGTAAATAGAGATGACCTTAGTAACGACATGGCAACGTTACCTTATTACTCCAGTAAATAGAGACGACCTTAGTAACGACATGGCAACGTTACCTTATTACTTATTAAATAGAGACGATCTTAGTAACGACATGGTAACGTTACCTTATTACTTATTAAATAGAGACGACCTTAGTAACGACATAGCAACGTTACCTTATTACTCCAGTAAATAGAGATGACCTTAGTAACGACATGGCAACGTTACCTTATTACTCCAGTAAATAGAGACGACCTTAGTAACGACATGGCAACGTTACCTTATTACTTATTAAATAGAGACGATCTTAGTAACGACATGGTAACGTTACCTTATTACTTATTAAATAGAGATGACCTTAGTAATGACATGGCAACGTTACCTTATTACTCCAGTAAATAGAGACGATCTTAGTAACGACATGGTAACGTTACCTTATTACTCCAGTAAATAGAGACGATCTTAGTAACGACATGGCAACGTTACCTTATTACTCCAGTAAATAGAGACGACCTTAGTAACGACATGGTAACGTTACCTTATTACTCCAGTAAATAGAGATGACCTTAGTAACGACATGGCAACATTACCTTATTACTTATTAAATAGAGATGACCTTAGTAACGACATGGCAACATTACCTTACTACTTATTAAATAGAGATGACCTTAGTAACGACATGGCAACATTACCTTATTACTTATTAAATAGAGACGATCTTAGT
The DNA here is from genome assembly GCA_030340625.1 of Merluccius polli. Classification (NCBI taxonomy): domain Eukaryota; kingdom Metazoa; phylum Chordata; class Actinopteri; order Gadiformes; family Merlucciidae; genus Merluccius; species Merluccius polli. The sequence continues at coordinate 5,071 of JAOPHQ010003150.1, read as the reverse complement.
AACGACATGGTAACGTTACCTTATTACTCCAGTAAATAGAGATGACCTTAGTAACAACATGGCAAAGTTACCTTATTACTTATTAAATAGAGATGACCTTAGTAACGACATGGCAACATTACCTTATTACTCCAGTAAATAGAGATGACCTCAGTAACGACATGGCAACGTTACCTTATTACTCCAGTAAATAGAGACGACCTTAGTAACGACATGGCAACGTTACCTTATTACTTATTAAATAGAGATGACCTTAGTAACGACATGGCAACGTTACCTTATTACTTATTAAATAGAGATGACCTTAGTAACGACATGGCAACGTTACCTTATTACTTATTAAATAGAAGCGACCTTAGTAACGACATGGTAACGTTACCTTATTACTTATTAAATAGAGATGACCTTAGTAACGACATGGTAACGTTACCTTATTACTTATTAAATAGAGATGACCTTAGTAACGACATGGCAACGTTACCTCATTACTTATTAAATAGAGACGACCTTAGTAACGACCTGGCAACGTTACAATATGTAGTGTATTTTCTGTTATACATTTACAGGTTGTTCTCCTTATTTCTTTTGTTCTGCATATTCACTCATCCTTAACATAAAGAATGCTTCTGCTCTAGGAGAGGAACACAGAGGTGTCCTCTTACAACATAGAGACATAGATAAACCTAAATGCTAAAGGTGTAAATTAAAGGAGACAAACAGACATCCCTAAGTGCTAATTGTTTATGTTAAAAGCTCTCTCCCATGTCCTGGGACTGTGGTGTTATCTTGGTCATAAAATCTAAACGTTATCTGCTAGCCAGGGAGGGCAGTTTCGGCCCTCAGAAATGACCCAAGGATTGTCTGGTCTGCGTGTGTGAGAGAGAAAAGATGTTATTCGGACAATTCAATGCATTGAATGACTTCCCGCTTGTGTTCTCTGTTAAATAAAAAGTTATTTACTCAGACACTTTTGGGAGTGGACCTCCATCATTTCATCATCCATAAACCAGTATTCTGGCAGCCGAGGAAAATATACTACATTATTGGCGTCACGAACAGGATTGGCTGAATGCGCGAAATCGATGACCAGAGACCAACTCAACGCAGTTTAAACCCAGAAGAAGCGCGCAAGGTGAGTTCACCTAACTTCTGGTTTTTATACTGTGTGCAGGTGTTTTCTGATCTATACGGTGGGTCCGCAACCAAAAAGACTCTCTGCGGAGAAGAATAGGCTGGTGGATGATGAATGAGAGAGTTCCGTTATAAATTTGCAAAACATATAGGCCTACTTAAAGAAACGAAATGAAATTAAAGTAACAAATGAAACTAGAAGTAACAAAAACGTTTAGAAATAAAAAAAAATACAAATAAAAAGAGAGAAACAATAGCTTAAGGGATTGAGGACGTCAATGGGAGACAGTTTAGCGTGTGGAGAAGTTTCGAGAAAAAACCCATTGACAGCAAAAAAGAGAGTGAATCGGGGAAGAATGAATGAAGAATAGCGCTCATCCAGAAAGCAAGACGTCATTGGTTCGTAATGGCATGTGCACCAGTTTCGAGAACAAAAACTAATGACAGACCAAATTTGTGTGTGTGGATTGCATTTGAATATGCAGAGTGAAAGGAGGCACATGATTTGAGTGAGACAAAAGCCTTGGGTACATTCGATGAGTGCAGTTTACGGCCTGGCCCAAGGCAAATGTGAAAAAATGCAGTGAATGAAGCGGCACTATCAGAGTATAAGTGTCAGTGAATGTGTGCGCTGCGGTGCATTTGTGATCATGAATGGAAGACGCACGCTTCTGAAGTAACGTGACGGTGACTGTGACAGCGCTAAAAGTAAAGTAAGTCGTTGGAGAACTTTCATGCAGGAACGCAAAACGGTAAACTGTCAATGAGAGATAATAAGATGATGAAGTGAAAAAAGCCGGGTAAGTGAAGCCTGAAAATAATAAAGACAAAAAAAACGGAATAAAAAACCAAAAGTTGGCTAGGGACAATTAAGAAGCTTCAAAATAAGTGTTGTGTTCAATGTTCAATGTTCTGTGTCTGTTTGTGTGTCTGTTCTGTGTTATTGTGAAGTAAATGTGGTTTGTCTGTGGAGAAAGAACAAAGAAAAAAGGCGCTGACCTCTCCCTGTCAAAGGGCAACCCAGTCTCATATAAAAACGTACCCTGACTCGTTGGTCCAAAGTGCCAAACGTAGAGGGGTTACAATAATGGCCCTTAAATTGTATGACTGTTACATTTTTTCTGCCTATTCTTTTCCCATGGTTTTGCGTCCAAGTCACGTGACTTTCAAGGTTCACGTGACTTTTTCAGATTCCACATAGGACTCCCTTGTGATGTCACTCCGTCTGACGGATCAAACCCTCGCCCACAACATGTCTGAGGTTGATTTGCTGATCAACACATTATTCCGTGGCAGCGGGAGAAACTAATGTTGACAAAGTGACGAGTTACGATCGGATGTTTGTCCGCTGTTTATTACTCCTGTATCAGAGCTATAGAGTAAACAACTCTATATACAACTCTATGTTTACTCTATAGCTCTGATTCCTGCACCATGTTTCAATGACGTCAGGTTGCTAGGGGCTACGGCTGACAGACGCCACCTGTCCCATTGGGAGGACCTATCAGCCGGAAGTACTGTCCTTACTGTACTATTGTTTGTAATGTCATAAGTGTTGACAATAAAGTTTGTTAAAAAAACAACAACAACTTTTATTGTCCCACACCACAATGTATGTCCCACAATGTTAACTCCAAACAATTCATGTTCATCCAATTCATGGACAAACAAAGCAGCTGGAAACACGTCTAAAAACACTTATATATATATATATATTTTTATATTTTTTATATTTATATTTTTACAACATCAATCTCCCTATAATATGAACAAAATATGATCAGGTTATACTTTCTCTCTTGAAAACGGGCAAAACGCTAACCCTAACCCTAACCCGGAAAATGAATTTAAAAAACTACAAACGTTCGGAAAATGCAATATAATGAAGTGTGCGGCGCCATGTTTTTTCCGCCATGTTTTTTGATCATTATTAGGTCATTATTTGATAATCGAGATTTAAATTAATAAATAAAAAAATATTAATTCGTCCTGTATCATAAATAAATCTCTGCCATTTGTAACAAACCAAACCGTGTGAAAATCCGGTAAAAATTCGGGGAGTTATGCTTATTATTGTAGTTGGGGATACACCTTCCTCCATAGAAATAAATGCACTGGGGACCCATCCAAGATGGCGGCCGCGCTGCTACGTCAGCTCCAACAGGCAGCGTCAGTCTATGAGGCGTCTATGTATATATGTCTATGGCGTCTGAAGCGTGGGCGGAAGTCCACCTGAGACCACCCGAATGGCAACAGTTCCGGTCTCAAAAGGTTCCACTTACCAATTACTTACTTACGAAAAATAAAATGTGCATATCACAACTATTACCGGCGGGGAATCACATTCAACCCGTAAAAATCAACAGAAAGGTTAATATCCTCTTTCAATGAAATTATTTTCAAATTAATGTGGTGACACATTCTTGGGTTCACTACATAAGTAATGATCAGATTGTAGATCAGCAGTACTCTGACATGGATACATAAGCCCCCTGAATTTGGGGTTTCAAAACTTCCTTCTATTTTCATTTTCTGTATAATTTTGTTACACTGCATGTATTTTATAAATAAGATATACGGTACATATAACTACTGAACAGTTTGATTTTACTAACATGTTTTTTTTTAGCATCACACAGAGAGGAAAATAAACCACAGTAGGCTATTTAATGTTATTCAAAAACACCCGCACACACGCACACACACCCAACCAATATGTAAATATCGTTTATAGGAAGCTGGCATAGCCTACAGAAAAGGGGGTGACTCATCACTAAGCTACCAAAACTATGCAAAACCTCTATGTTTATGTAACCCAGGTTAACTGACCTAAACAAATAAAAAAAATTGAACACAATAATACATGTATGGTGGGAACCTAATATAGCATGTTGTATTAAGTTAACTACAATTTAAAAATATATATAAACATGGCTATAATGTAAAATCTTTATTGTTGTTATATTGTACCTGTGTGATAATATAATTGATGTAATACCCCTTTAGCGAGTGCAACCGTAGACAACCAATCAGAACGGTGGAGCGTCACTTGCGAGCGAAAGAAAGGAAGGAACGAGAAGGAACGAGAAGGAGGCAGTTTGCGGCGGTACAGACTAGCGACAAAAGATAGACAGAAAAAACTGAGTGAAAAGAGGATAAAGAAAAGCGAAAACAAAGCAAGGTTTTTACGAGCATTAAGCCTCGCTTTTCATTTTCTTTTTTTTTTTAGTATTTTTGGATTACTTTTTGGTGTTGTTCGTTGGAGGCCTCGGCGAGGGTTTCACGGGACTCGGCGAGGGTTTCACGGGACTCGGCGGGTTTTTTTGCGGGACTCTGTGTTATTTGTTGAAGGATTTGCGGTGTTTTTGTATAAGGAGGAGATCGTTCGGTGGAACGGAACCGAGGGAAAACAAGATGGCGAGCTACCTGTAGAAGATATCGCGAGCTGTAGCACATGCTTGTAGCATGCTACAGGACCACGCTTCTGTTTCCTTGGATAACTGAGGAGTGTGGTAGGACTTAACAAATGGACTCCGATAATGCTGTGTAGTTGTTGTTTTTCCTACTTGATGTACTAAGTTGTATTTCACTGTAATTGCAATTATATGTTATTTGTTATTGGGTATTACAATTGCAACTGTGGGTATTTGATGTTTAAAGTACATACAAAATAGTACTAGAATCTCAAATTAGCACCATATTAGATACAATTAAAGTTCAAATTGAGTCAACGAAAATAGGAATCAAATAACTAAAAAGACAATAATAATTCAAATAGCAACTTAAAGGTGCATAGTAGGGAATAATTTATTGACCTAAATAGGTGTAAATCAACCCATATTTGATGTATTCTATCCTTTTCATGCCGAATGATGTATGGAAGTACCGGTTTGCTACATAAATGAACCACAATTCAAACGTACCTCAGTCTTGGTGTGTC